>JAVLUZ010000271.1:4161606-4276862 GCA_036768485.1 Mermis nigrescens | reverse complement strand
CTAGCAAGAAAAAATGCTTCGAAAGAAGAAATAAGGACGAATATACACGCACATGGAAACACGCATTAATAAGCAAACAAAATATACGAACCAGGAAAAAGTCACCTATGCATGCAAAATCGTAAGAATATGATGAAAAATTTGACTTTCTCTAATCAATGCAAAAAATCGAAGAATATTCTGCGGCCTACTGAGGAAAAGCACAAACTGTATATTATACAAATAGAAGTGATAACTTTAAAGTTAAAAAAGACGAATCTTGCGGTTTATTTACTTTACTTACAAGCAAATTTAATGAAGCAGCACGGCGCTAATTCTGACAAGGACTAAACAGACGCATAAAGAATATTTAATTAACACTTAAATGTATAAATGAAAAAAGAATAATGAGAAAGGCAATAAGAATTACGAGCAAATTAGACAACAATGCATGATAACGGACGGCAAATCTGAATAGAAATCAAAATAACGACAAAGAAACGAGAAGAAAATTACCATTATATAACATATAAGATGCGAGTTCCATAATTCGTTAATTCCTTATTAATTATTATTAAATATTGGTCACATATCGTCAAAAAACTGCGATGTTGATCAGCGGTAAATTGACTGTTTATAACACATCAATCTAGCAAAAAAGGTTTTACACCATCTTTTTCAGAGGCCGCGGAAGATATTTTAATTTTTGCATTATTTAGAAAAAGTCTAATTGTCTAGCATATTCTTATGATTTTTTCATACAGAGATGACTTTTCCTAGTCCTCATCATTTATATCATCAATAATGCGTGCTACCAAGTATATTCGTCCTTTTTTGATTCATTGGAGCATTTTTCCTTGCTAGTACTCATCTTTTTATCAACAATATTTGATAATCAGAGAAGTTCATGAATAACATGCCCAGACATATAACAGGGGGATGGGATCACACCTGGGCGTAGATGGGTTAGGGGGTATGCACTCCCGAAAGCAAAAATACCCTTTCCCCAGAATTCAATTTTTTTAAATTTTCTTTTTTTCTCAGTTTTTTGATTCCAATGGAAAGTGCTCGATGAAAAACGTATAAAAATGGTGTTTTTAGCCTAACCACCATTTTTATGGTCATATTTAGTCGCTTGAATAATTTTGCACATCCCAGAGCTTTGGTGCCGTCCACCTATACCCGTAACCTTCTACCTCTAACGGTCTGATCTATTTTCCAGCAGGGTGGCGACTTAGTACTTCATTTTATTATTTTTAGTATAAATTTCATTCGAAGAAAAATTCAAACCTTATTATTTTAAAAACATTTTATTGAAAGTATTCAATAAATGCGGGAAATTTAGATTTCTGAGGTTGTCAGAAAACGATACAATGATTTATATATGTGAATTTTATTTAAAATTTTGATTTTGGTGCCTAAATTGGCTGATTTATATATGAAAAATATGCTATTTAATGAGAGAAATGTTTCGGATTTTTAAAAATGTATATCTGATCACTTCACTTCTTTCTAGCGTAGCATCAGCACATGCTTTTAAGCACATTTTAAGCTTTTTGTGTTCCTGTTTGTACAATTTTATAAATAAATCTCAAATCTATGTTTTTGATGTTTATTGACTTATGACTCACTGATTTCGCTAATTTTGGACACAGTTTGCGATATGTGATTTGAGATTTTGAGCTATGAGCTAATTCGCCTCATTGAATCGCTTTTATTAGGTCAAGTAATAAGTAAACAATGCATGAGTATAAGTTAGTGAACGATTTCAAGATTGCTTTTTGTTCTTTTTCAACAAATAATCTTTTTGATAAGTAAGCTTCGGGCAATATTCCCTTATCTCGCTCAATTTGCAATTGCTAAGCCGACAACATTTTTTTATCATCCGCAACATAGGGCCTTCGCCTAAAATATGAACATATGAGAGTTATCTAGCGCATCAGAGCGAGAATTCGTGCGAAGGCAGATGAAGAAGATAGAGCCTGAATCCTTAGGAATCTATAACACCCCAAAAATTGATAGATCTCGTGACCGTATTTTCGGTGCTATTTTTGGCGCTTTTACCCCATCCAGTCATCAGAATTTGACTGCTGTCCATTTATGATCTAAGATCTTCTTTTTCATAGTCATAGGAAAAGGCGAAGATGAATTTTTATCGGCTGCCGACTTAGCCTACGATAAGCAATTCATGCGTCATAGATTCACAAATGACCATTACTCGTAGTTTAGCTACAAATAAGCCGACGAATATAATAACATTCTGAAATGGATAAAAATAGATTCGCCTAGTAAAAATTTTTAATCGTATCGTATTACATAAAAAGTGCAGTAAATGTTAACGTGAAAGTTAATTAAGTATTGACGGAGTTGCAGGGTTATGAAATTTATAAATTCGCTGTCACTTGAGTTAAGCAACTACATGCATACATACATGCATACATACATGCATACATACAAACATACATACAAGCAAAAATGCTCAGATGGAACAAAATAGACGAATATATTTGGGATTGTCGATTATTGAGTATGTAAAAGGAGGGGACTAGGAATAAGCTACCTATGTATGTGCATAAGTCGCAAAATCTGCTAAAAAATCAGGCTTTCTCTAAGAAACGCAAAAATCGAAGAATATACTGCAGCATGCAGATTTTAATGAACTATTGAACCGAAAAAAAATAATTGAAAAAGCAGCAAATTAGCTACGCAGTAGCTACGGGAAATTAGAAGGAGTAATTAGGCGAGACTTTGCAAGCCCATTGAATGAAATAGCAAATATTATACAATCAAGACAATCAAAGAAATTGTTTTTTTCGAAGCAGCAGGAAACGAGTACGCCAAGTTTCCTTCCTATAACGCTCATGATAAGAAAATAAAACACTTTTGAATAATACAAATGCAGTTAGTTTTCAATCGCAATCATGATACAGAGCAAGTCAGCCCTGCAACTTACAAGAAATTTACAAAAGGTTAACATTTTAGTTTACAGAGATTATTTGATATTTAGCAGATTTAACGACTTTAGGCGCATACATATGTAGGTAGCTTTTTCCTAGTCCCCTCCATTTATATCCTTAACAATTCACAACCTCAAGAATGTCTTTTTTGTTCCATCAGAGCATTTTTCTTAGCTAGTAACCTACTTTGAATTAGTAGGATCTGTTTTGAAGTTTTTTTATCTTTTCCAAACACGACAACCTTAAGCTTGAACTTCATGGAACTACTCAGCTGCATAGAAGACTTACACTCATGTTCGTAATCCTTACATTACATTGAACTTCTTTGAACTAATTAAGCTATTGTAACGCTACCAAACTAAATTTAATTTTTAGTGTAAGCTTAACATAATTACTGAGTGTAAAGAAAATATACAGATAGATCCGTAATCATGTCGTTACCACTAACATATCGAAAAAATTAAGCTTCTGCAGTGCTCGAAACTAAATTTAATCTTCTGTCTAAACTTTACATAAATACTGTGTTTGAAGAATAAACAATTAGATTCATAATCCTGACCTAATGGAACATCGGAAAAATTTCACATTTCGATACTCTCTGGAAGTTCAACCAATTTATAGTGTAAACTGCAAATTGAGAATAAATGAATAGTGCAAACTTCATACAACTGCGCTTGGTAAAAAAAACTAACAGACAGATTCGTAGTTACAATGTTGCGTCAAGCATTATGAAAAAATTCAGCATCCTCAAGGCTCTAGAACTAAAATTAATTTGCAGTGTAAACTTTACACAGCTAGAGATAATAGAGAAGATTTTTTGTCAGATTCATTAACGTGATATTACGATCAACACTTATGAAAAAATTAGTCTTCACAATAGCCTGATGACAAATAAATATAAAATGTAAAAAACATTAAACCACTGTTGAGTGTACACAAAGGCGCCCAACTAGTGTATCACGTTCGATTCCTGGAATATTTGTAGGCTTGAGGTCATGTCTAGACTCATAGCCGGAGAAGTTGTCAGAAAAACAACACAGAAGCATGCTTAGAAACAATAAAGTTTTGACTTTACACGTCTCGAAAATGCTCGATATTGATGTAGATGAACGCAATTTGCTGTGACGTGTATGTCCCTTAAAAAGTACTATGTTTTTAAGCTATTAGACTTGTCTGTCTTATGAACGGAGAAAGAGGTGAACTAAAAAGTAGCAAATGCATATTTTCCTATCCTCCATCGCACTGTAAACTCTAAAAGCCTAAATCTTTCTCCATATTAATTAAATAGGCAAAACTTCACTTCTTCCAGGGATATTTACTAATCAAAATTGAAGAAAAAACGTGTTTTTTGCCCATCGTAATGATTTCGAACTTTACTTCCATAAATAAGTCAACATTTAGTTTTTAACCGCGAATTGGCGCGAGGTCCGGCCATCAGACAGAGCTTTTTTTAATTCTATACAATCTGTCTCGACTTATAGGCGGAAAAGTTGGCAGAAAAATATAAGACAAAATCCAGTTTTTACACCATCCACTAGAGTGTAAAGTATGAACTCCTGGATATAATTCTCCTTGAGTGTAAGAAAGTTTGCAGTTACGCCAAAGGTAGCCCTTGAGCCGTAGTACATTTTCGCAGATAGATTTTTTGAATACTTTATAAAGAGTTTGGCAGCCATAAACAAGTCAAAAACCCGACCTGAATGTGTCTTTGATCCTTATATTTCTTACACTCATTACACTAACATTCTAAAAATTAAGTCACTTTCAATTAAAAAAACAGACTAAATTGAATGCAATACTGAGTTAGAAAAGTCGTGTGACAGACCAAAACTTAAAAATCCATATATTATAACGTTACAGCAAAAGTTTACGAGCTCTATACACCACGGGTTGAAGTGAAAAAAAATTGTAAAAAGATAAATTGAATTTCTTTATCTTTCAAATCCAAAAGCGAAATACAGAAGTGTTTTGTTATAGCTGTTGGGCGGTACTTGGAGACAGCTAGAAACTTTGACAAAAGCTATTCTACAGCGAAAAAACGATAGTACGTGCCGAAAGTTTATCATTCTTCCGAGAATTTCTAGCAGATAATCGTATATACACGTGGGCGTGGAAGGGGCGTGGGCTTGAGATTCGCACCCCAAACCTAAAAGGTCGAATACCCTCCGGAACCAAAATACCTGAAAATTTTTCTTATTTCTTCGCAATTTTTTATGCCAAGTGTTTAATGAGAAACTTTAAACAATGGTGTTTTATTGCAATACCAGTATTTTTAAGACCGATAAAACCTGCACCCAGCCCCAGAATGTTGGTGCTGTCCACCTTTGTTCGTAATCGTATCGAGCCGTTTTGAACTCAAAAGCGTAGCTATGCGCTGAAATGTTTTTTCGGCCAAATTCACTATAGCTCAGGTGACATTTATACCCCCATCTCACCCCTTTTTCATGCCAAATGATTGACCCTATTTACATTAGCTGCTATATACACATTAGATAGAAAAATAATTTTTAAATCAATATAAGAGTAATATAATAATATAATATAAATATAAGTAATATAAATCAATATAATATAAGGTAATATAATTAAAAGATCCTTGTCAATCGCTTTTTTCCCTATTTTTCTGAATCGTACG
Source organism: Mermis nigrescens (assembly GCA_036768485.1). Taxonomy (NCBI): domain Eukaryota; kingdom Metazoa; phylum Nematoda; class Enoplea; order Mermithida; family Mermithidae; genus Mermis; species Mermis nigrescens. Next base: position 4,271,291 of record JAVLUZ010000271.1, on the reverse strand, counting down.
CTACAACGTTTATAGTCCGTTTCATACAACTTCAGTCATAACTTTAAAACTATCTCCAAAAACAGGCTGACAGATTGCGATTGTAACCCTTGGCTTACTGTCACGGAGTTATGTGAAAGAGACTTTAGATAGAAAGAAATTATAAAGTATTTGCTAGATTTATCTGACAAAAATTTACGTTGCTCGCAAAAAGGAATGACTGTTTATCCCTATATTTTCTCTACACTAAATTAAACTCAGTATGCTTTTTCCAACAGCCTATCGCTGTGCAAGACAGTGCTAAAGTTTTCATTATACTGGTTAAGCTGCTCTTAGTTTACGCTGAATTAACGGATTGATTTCCATGTAGCCAGAATTATTTCATTTACTGCTCTGTGCATTTCAATTTCGATTGCTTTAGTCTGTGAGGGAAAGCAACGTTTTTATCACGGGTTGTTGCATTCATACATCGAGGGTCCTAATTTACTAACAGTTGTAAAATGTGCAACCTTTGGTTAACGTTCAATTATTGTGCACCAATTTTAAATGATTGTGTCCCGGGTGACCGACAGTCCCGAGTGACCGACAGTCCCGGGTGACCGACAGTCCCGGGTGACCGACAGTCCCGGGTGACCGACAAATGGTTTTAAGAATAGATCTGTCAATCAAAAAATTCCCGTCTGGCCGACAGTCCCGGGTGACCGGCTATACCGGGTGGCCGACAGTCCCGGGTGGCCGACTGTACCGGGTGGCCGACAGTCCCGGGTGACCGACAAGTGGTATAATAATAAAATTGTCGTGAAAATTCCTAACTGACTAATGATTTCGGAAAATTAATGCCTTTTCAAGTAGGTACGTATTTATGCACATAAATAGTTTTACCAATGCAATAACATTGCTCATATGAATTCATAGCAAATTTAAAACATGCAGGATTTGGTAAAAAAGGCCTATTATTTACATTTCGTAATATTTTAGTGCTATCCTACTTAAACTTATTGTGGCTGCAAAATTACAGCTACATATTTGTGTAACTTCAGTGCTGCGAAAGTGCCATCAAATGATTTACTCGCCATTTAACCAAAAACAGAGGCGTAGCCAAGACTTTGGTGCAGCCAGTTTCTCAGTTTTCGAAAATACTGTGCAGCGCTCTACTTAAAAATGTTTATTTTGACAAAAAAGGATTAAGTATCCGCCCGATTCAAAATGCAAATGAGGTTTTATTTTTAGAATTTTTTGATTCTGAAAACGCGATTTATTGCTTATGCATTCCATAGCGCATGTGAAACTACGCTGTAGGCCGAATTTAACGCGCACAAAAATATAAGTAAATCAAGATCTTAAAGACGACTGGACAAAAATGAATATTTGATATTTGATACAAAATTGTTAGTAAATATGCACATTTAATAAGTTTATGTACAATACAATATGTACATGTAATAAGTTTATATTCACATTCATGCCAGTGCAAACTTTATTGCTATTCTAAGAGAATGAAAAAATTACGTATTTCGATTTTGAAAAATTATTTATTCATAGTGATAGTCACACATGGGCGTGAGGGGTTTGGGGAGTATGCACCCCCCAGAAGTTGAAATACCCCCCCCAGAAATCAAAATACCCCCCCAGAATTCAAATTTTGAAAATTTTTTTTGCTTTTTTAGCGATTTTTTTGATGCCATTGGATAGTGCTTGATGAGAAACGTCGAAAAATGGTGTTTTTTTCGCCATACGACCACTTTTAAGACCATTTTTCGACCTTTGAAAATTTTTTCACCCCCCCTTCCCCAGAATTTCGGTGCTGCCCACCTATGGTGATAGTACAACCGGGTCATTTGGGAATTTTCATGTCATCTATCGATCACCCGGTACAGTGTCGGCCACTCGGGACTGTCGGCCAACCGGTACAGTCGGCCACCCGGGACTGTCGGCCAACCGGTACAGTCGGCCACCCGGGACTGTCGGCCATTCGGAACAGTCGGCCAGTAGGTACTGTCGGTCACTCGGGAATTTTTTGATTGACAGATCTATTTCTATACTATTTGTCGGTGACCCGGGACTGTCGGTCACCCGGGACTGTCGGTCACCCGGGACGTTACCATTTTTAAATACCACAAAGTAGATTTTATGAGTGATAGGTAATCAAAAAGCTTTCAAACAAAAGGAGTCGCATTTAAATATCCTATACTTCTTTCAAGTTATAGGGTTAACAACGGAAAATAATGCTTCTGGCAGACTCGTACATAACTCAAAAACCGACTTCTGCATGATTTATTTTACACCCAACAGCAACTTGATCTAAAGAAATAGAAGCTTGCCGCATTCTCACAAAGGTTATAGGCTAATTAAAAAAAGCAAATTTAATTAAATTTGATATAGTATTGAAAAAGTCATAAGGACCAATATGCCATTCGTTTTTTAGCCACCAGGTGTATATATTTGTGCTTGTACAAATTTATGTATACATACATATCTTGCAATACAGTTTAACATACGTTTTTCGTCACAGCCGTCTAAAACCATTAAATCATTGTCGAACATTGAGCATTGTATAATCAGTGGCTTATTTTCGGTTGCGTGATTTAGAACTAGAAGAGTGGTGAAAGTAAACAGAATTATGGAGCAAACATTGCCAACTTTCATATTTCGTCCCTTAGAATTGTCTTTTTCGATGGATGGTGATTTATATGTTCAAAATGGGTCTAAATAAGCACAAAATAAGTATAAAACGGCAAAGCTAAAGTTGTGGTTTATTTAAGTGCCACAGCCTTGTGAGCAACCAGATAAGCACTGATTGCCAAAATTGTGTAGAGGCATCTCTGTAAACATTCGTTTGTTATAAAGATTTGTCAGATTAGGGTTGCTAAAACGGATTTTATTTATTATTCTCTGTACTTTTTCTGGAGACTTTGACTTTCAGCCGCCTTAGGCGACCGCCTGGCTTGCAACCCCCTTCCCACCCCGCCAAAGCATAGTTTTATCCCTGACGTCTGGCAACGCTAGACATGGACATGGAGAGATTCACAATTTCGACTTCAATAGAACAGTTTTGCCGGAAAAAAGTCAACTTAAGATTGAAGATATGTCATACAGAGATGCTCGATATCAAGCAAAACGGACGATTTTGTTCTCTGAATTCAACATGTATCCTACTGTAAATCCGTATTTCAGCCAAAAAGTTCTCAAGCCGGTCCCTCGTACCTGCTAACTGTGTGAACATCAAAGAAATGCACGACACTGACCTGCGCTCTGGGGGAGGGTGAATTGGTGATAAATCTCCTAACATAGAAAAAACGAAAAATTTTAAGGGAAATATATGACAAAACAGAAGACGATGTGGTCAAAACTGACTGAAATTGGCCAGAACCTGTAGAATATAGTCATGATTACGCTGTTTCAGCATTGATACCGGTTTTTGATTCAATTTTGGTTCGAAAAAAGCTCACTCACTACTCTAGATCGGATGATTCTCTAGATCGACCGCTCTTTATTTCACTAGCAGAATTGCACTTGGGGGTATTTAAGGGTCAGATGAAAGAAGAGCTATCATTACGCAGACACCTTACAATGGAAAAGCATGAAATTTTTCGAGGATAAAAGGCAAAACGAATGCTAAAAAGCGACTTAAAAATAAAAAATTTCTTCCAAATCGCTTCAATTTCACCTGCAACTGCTGAACAATATATTTTAGAGGCCATCTATAATATTAATTTCGAGTTGTGTGTAAGTGTGTGTGTGTGTCTGTGAGGCAAAAAAGTTTTTACTGGATAATTTTGTGATACTTATATTTTCACTCAATGGGTATTTTCGGGCGCTAATTACAATTTTTGGATTAAAATGGCTCGATCGGACTCCTGAAACCCGGAAACTACGGATTTATGTAAAAGGTTTTGGTACCTCTAGCCGCTTATGCAATTGCGGCAGGGTAAAATTTTAAAGCCAGCCTAGATCAACTTTTTATGCGCTATCGACTGGTGTGAACCACTTTACACTACAGTGTAAACTGATGTGATGCCGTAAGAAAAACGTGATTTTCAAGTGTATTTTATCAAATATCTCAAATCGGAGCGGATAAATTTTTTAAAGTTTCCACCAATTATTAGATATCTTATGATTGACCTTACTGTAGAATTTGAAGAAAATTCACGGATTGATTTTTGAGGTACGGGAGCCCAAAGGTACCCTATGCATAGCGTAAAATTTAGGTTTTTGTCTTTTTGCAGAAGCACAGATTGACTGTTGCTTCCAAAATTTGGCCCTGGGGTTTCTGGGACCGCTGATTCCATATTCGCTACTCTAAATATACGATCTGGCATCATAAAACATGTATGAGACGGGCTAAAAGGATATCACGTACGGGTACTTATAAACATGATTAATCACTGAAAAAGAGCTTGCACCAAGTCAAAATTTTTGACCTTGTAAACCAGCGCGCGTGAAATTTAATGCAAAGCAATCGAAAGCAGCAAACATGCGGCTTTCGAAAATACAAATCCAAATGTTTTTGCTTCTAGCGTCTAATTTAATATGCAACTTTTTGCATTTGTTTACAATGAGGGCAAAGTTGAACATTGTACAAAGTTGAACCCGACGCTATAAGATAGGACGTGATACAACATACTCAATGCTATACAATAGGACGTGATGTAACTATACCCCATGCTATACAATAGGACGTGATATAACATGCCCTCATGCTGTAAGATGGGACGTGATATAACATACCTAATGTTGCAGGATAGGACGTGATATAACATACCCCATGCTACAAGATAGGACGTGATATACCATACCGAGTGCTATAACATATCCTGTGCTGTAAGATTGGTGTCCCAAAACATCAAAAATAAGGTTTGCACCTAAAAAATCTTTAAACATCCCGAAACATAAAAAAATGGTTTTGACCAAAAGAAAATTTTCAAACCTCCAAAAACATCAAAAATATGGTTTTGACCAAAAAAAATTTTTAAACCTCCAAAAACATCAAAAGTATGGTTTTGGACCAATAAAGTTTTTTTAATATTCCAAAACGTTAAAAATATGGTTATGATCAAAACAAAAATTTTTAAACATCTCAAACCATCTAATGGTATAATTTCCAGAACATCAAAAATATGATTTAGGATAAAGAATTCTCAGAACCATTCTATAACGTCAGAAATATGGATTTAATCAAAGAAATGGTTGACAAAAGACAGTTTTGAAAAATGTAAAAATACAATATGTTTTTACCAACAATTTTTTTAGAAATATCCCAAAAACATCAAAAGTCCCGAAAAATAAAAAATACAAAGAGACATCTCAAACCCATACAGCTATCAGGCCTAAGTTCAGCCAGGGCAACGCGGGGCAGCTCAGCTAGATATAAAAAATATAAAAACCGCTCGCCGATCCATTGCAGAAGTCATTCAATTTTTATACCAATTACTGGTTAAGATATTATTTGTTTACAAACACTCTAGCAGATGGGGCAGCGAAGCGCCCCATTTGCTAGTTTAAGCATTAATAACAGCTTTTGGTCGTACTTTTTACCCAAAAGAACTCGTCATGCTGTGCGCCAATGCTCTCCGCTCTGTATACAAGCAAGTTATTATGAATATATTGAATGAAGGAACTTTGTGTAATGTATGGGCATCCCTTTGTGAAAATGTGCGAAAGGACGACCAAACTGAGCAATTTTGAATCATCTGCACGTATTTGTCTTTTGCGCTTGCAGAGCTATTCTATGGAAAAGTGGCTACTTATTCGACCGTGTCTATTCGAACATGATGAATAGAAGAATATAGTTTCTTTGTAGAAATTATTTAAATCGGAGTACTACTTAGAATTAGTGTTCTAATTGACGGATTCTATTGTTGCCGTACAAAAGACAGTCGTTCGTTAAACATTACGAACCATTACACATATTCAAAAGACAAAAATAAAGATGCGATTGGATGAAAATACTTGAATTCTAGGCTGGATGCCTAGAAAGCAGCACGAATAATATGCCAGTTATAAAATTTTAGATGTAGTAATGTTTAGATATAGTCAGCTTTATTGTTTCATCATTAATTGGTCTTTATTTTTCATCTCTGTTTTGCGTTCAGTGTCCAACTCTTAATCCTTCCATTTATTTATTTTTCTACTTAAATTTCCTCTCTTTCATATTTCCTTAATAATGTTTGCTGCTTTATTTTTAAACACCCATTACAATTTAGATTCAAAAATCCTTATTTGTTCGGCCAAATTAATGAGTTGTAGCAAAAATTCTGATTTTGAACTAATAGCATGCACATATTGCTAACCAAAAGTTATAATATATTTCATTCTACGATTTTTAGCAGAATCGGTGAAATTAAGCAGTGATCATCCAAATAAATATGATTTTTCAAATTAAGAGTATCATATTTCGCATTTTTGAAAAATTTTATGTTTGCTTTCTCCTAATTCTTCCTAATTTTGAATCGAAAGAAATTCATTCAATCGGTTTACTAGTTATTAAACAGAAATTTAAAAAATTTTAATACTCGAAAGCGGTATGGATGCACACGTGGAGGGTAAGGAGTAAGGGGAATTAGAGTTGGGGGTATGTATTCCCCCAGCAAAACAGAAATACAGAAATACCCCCCGCTGACGTCAATTTTTGAAAAATTTTTTTCGTTTCTTTCGCAATTTTTTGATGCCAATGGATAGTGCTTGGTGAGAAACGTTGAAAAGTGGTGGTTTTTCGCCATTAATCAATTCTTGCATCCCTAGAATTTTGGTGTGCTTAACTATGGACGGATATTTCGTCAGTTTGTTGTTGTATTCGCTCTAAGGTGGAGAAAAAAATTTTTAAAACTTTGAAGATGTTTGAAGTTAGAAACAGTTACGCTGTCATTGCTCATTATTTTTTTAAAATTCAATTTTTCCAAGTTCTGAATTAAGATTAAATGGTCATTTGAGAGGTAATTTATTTCTACAATTTTTCAAACGAATTCTTCGCTATATTATTATTATTATTATATTTCATTTCTCTGATGATTTATAATTGGAAACTTATTAGAGCTTTGGACATCCAAATTTTCACTTTTCGCTAGTAAAAAATATAATCACTTAAATATTGTTTATATTCAAATTTGGAAAACGGGCTTCAATTCCTATTCAAATTGTTCAATTTTTTCTCTTAAAATTTTGAAGGGTATAATTCTCGAGAATTAGCATTTTAAAGATGTACGTTTTATTTTACTTAATTATTACATGATTCTCAAATAAAACAAATCGACCAATTGATTAATAAATTGAAATCTTTATTCACGTATTCATTAGATTTTCGACCGTTGATGACTTGTAACCTTCGACCTCTAACCATCTGGTCTATCTCTCAGCAAACAGCAAAATGGCGACTTAGTACTTGAGTTTACTATTTTTAAGATACATTTTATTTGAAGAAAAATTCAAACCTCATAATTTTTCAATTATTTGATTAGAATAATTTAATGAATGCGCGAAATTTTTAGATTTCAGAAGTTGTCAGGAAACGATACATTGAATCACATTCGTGAATTTCATCTAAAATGCTTTATTTTGCGGCCTTAATCAGGTGACATCTATAGAAAAAATATGCCATTTGATGAGAAAGGTGTATCGAATTCTCGAAAACGTCTATCTGATCACTTCTTTTTTTACTAGCGTAGCATCAGCATACGCTTTTAAGTACATTTTAAGGTTTTTTGTGTTCCTGTTTGTGCAATTTATTTTATAAATCTTTGATCTATCTTTTAACGTTTATTATTTAAAAGCACGGAATAATTGTCGTTGTTTTAATTTTTCAAAATGTTTTCATCTCCTTTTAAATTTAAGTATGTGACGGTGTTATTCGCGCTTATGACTTGCTGCTGAAGAGCTTTCATTAATTTTGGACACAGTTTGCGATGTGTGATTTGAGATTTCGAGCTAATTCGCCTTCATTAAATTGCTTTTTATAAGACTAAGTAATTACTAAGTAATCCAAAAATATAATTGAGCCGACGATTTCAAAATTGCTTTTTGTTTTCCTTTTTCTTCGCATAACCTTTGTGATGAATAAGCTTTGGGCAATATTTCCTCAACTCGCTTATTTCGCAATTGTGAAGCCGACAACATTTTCTTAACATTTGCACCATAGCGCGTTCGCCTAAAATATGAACATTCGAAAGTTATATAGTGCATCATAGCGAGAATTCGTGCGAAGACAGGTGAGAAGGATAGAGCATAAATCCTCAGAATCTGAAAGATCCCAAAAATCGATGGATCTCGGAACCAAATATTCAGTGCTATTTTTCGCGCTTTACACCATCGAGTCCACAAAATTTAACTGCTGTACATCTATGATCTTCCTTTCTTAGTCATAGGAAAAGGCGAAGATGAATCGGCTGTCGACTTAGTCTAGCTTCCGGGTACGATAATAAACAATTTATGCGTCATAGATTCAAAAACGGTCATACTAGTATTCTAGCTACGAATAAGCCGACGAATACGGTAACATTCTGAAATGAATATAAAAAAATGGATTCGCCTGGTCAAAATCGTATCGTATTACGTACAAAAGTACGTTAAATATACATGTGAAAGTCAATAAAGTATTGATGGAGTTGTAGGGTTATGTAATTTATGAATTTGCAGCCACTTGAGTTAAGCAACTATATGTGCATACATACATTTATACATACATATATACATACATACACAAATACATGCATACATACACATATACATACATACATACATACATACATACATACATACATACATACATACATACATACATACATACATACATACATACATACATACATACATATATACATACATACATACATACATACATACATACATACATACATATACATACATACATACATGCATACATACATACATACATACATACATACATACATACATACATACATACATACATACATACATACATACATACATACATACATACATACATACATACATACATACACATACATATATACATACATACATATATCATAGGTAGTGCGATAGCGCTACCTATAATATACTTGGCCATCCTTTTTTCTTATATGTTTTTCACAGCGGGTGCGAAATTTGTGTCCCCCTCACAGCTATAACGGCACACATCTGGGAGGTGCGGTTCTTTTTAATCGATGGATGACTAAAAAAATTCGATGCCCGTGTTTTTTTTGTTAACACTAAATACCGAGTTAGCAATGAGTGTGTAAAGTGTAAACCGAAAAATCAAATAATTTGCGGAGGGCCAATTTTTTTAATGTTGCCTCCGAGCTGTAGATTACGAATCGGACCTTTAAATTTCTTTACACTCAATGGTTGTTGCACAAAAATGTAAAGTATACTGGTTTTTTACTCTTTGCTTGTTTTCAGCTTATCTAATTCAATTTTGGTTTCTGTGCAGTTGAATTGGTTTTATAATGTAGAGGGTTACAAAATCTCTAGGAGCAATTTTTTTATCTCTTTTCACGAAATATTTTCAGATCTGTGATCGTTTTAGTGTACAGGGTTCGAGACGAAAAACGATATTTCTTCAACTACTCCGCTAAGTAGGCGGAACATGCTAATTATGCTTAAAATGTGCCCTGACCTTAGCGTTACCGATCCCAGTTTATTCTGCTTCTATACACCCAATATTGCGGTATTACCATAAGTGTGAAGTTTACACCGAGAAACACTTTTGCGCCCAGAGCGTCGTGGATGATGAATTTTTTAAAAATGTTTTACGTAAGGTCAGAATAACGAATCTGACCTTTAAACTTTTCTACAGCCAGTGTTTGTTGAGGTATGAAGAGGTGAACTTTGAATTATATCTACATCTATTTTCTAATGCCAATAGACAACTCCATATTGCATATTTTTGATCAGATTTTTCTTATTTCAGAGTTTTTTGACTCGTCTATAATAAATAATTATTTTTATCATCATAAATGCACTATTCCTAAAATTCAGTAGAATGATGAATATTTTTCAAAATAGTATAATCAAGCTAAAATCTGCCGACATGTCGAGTTGGCGCAGTGGTTGGCAACTCCGTTCTCGGATGCGGTCTCAAAAAAAGAATGATATGTTCGAATCTTCTGATAGCTGACTTTTTAATCTTCTTGATTCTTTCGGAAAAACCATGCACTTTATTTGACTTATTCATCTATTTAGGTTCTGCAGATAACACATTTTTGTTTTTTTTTAAATTTCGCCTCAGTTCTCGAATGGGAGTGTAAAAAGTGCGAAAATCTGGAAGTGAAAAGACATATTTTGGCTGAGTTTTCGACTTGTTTATGGCTGCCAACAACTCCGGTCATGAGTTTTAGGAATTTTTTCTGACAGAAATGTACTACGATCAAGGGCTATCTTGTGCTTACCAGCAAACTTTTCTACAATCAATACGCAGTTAGTACCAGGGTTTTAAACTTTACCCTCTAGTGGATGAGTAAAAAACAGATTTTGTCAAACATTTCTCTGCCAACCTTTTCAGTTGTGAGTTGGGATGAATAGAATAAAACAGAAAAAAGGTTTTTTCTAATGGCTACACGTCGAAGCAAGCCGCGTTAAAAAAACGTAATATTGAGTTGTTTATGGGGTGTAAAGTTCGAAGTCTGAGGTGTAAAATGGGCGAAAAAACAGGTTTTTCTCGTATTTTGATTGGTAAATCATATGAAATATTTTGCGGAACGTAAGTTTGGCACATAAAAACGTACTACAATTAAAGGGCAACGAACTAGCCCGAAGTGAATTAATTTACATTCAATAGGGCGTTAGGTTCCGATTTTTAAAGTTTACAATGTGGTGGACAGTGGAAAATACGTGTTTGTCCATTTTTTGTCCGCCACTTTCTCTCTTCAGGAGTCGGACGAGGACGAATAGGATAAAAATAAAGTAATTTCTAAGGGGTACGCGTCACAGCGAATTGCGTTTGTTTACATCACTATTTAGCTTTTTCGGGAGCTGTAAAGTCAAAAAATGGGGGACTTAAACGTGTTTTTGTCTTGTTTTTTCTGTGAAGTTCTGGGTTATGAGTCTGGACATAATCTCAAGTCTAAAAATGAACCAGGAACCAAATGTGATACGCCAGTTTGTTTGCACACAACAGTGGTGTAAAGTGGTTAACATGTGATATTTATTTGTATTCGGGCCATTGTGGAGACTTAATTTTTTCATAAATACTGATCGTAATATCAGAGTAATATTAGAATTACGTATTAGACTGAAATTTTCTTTACACTCTGTGGTTGTGTAAAGCTAACACTTCATATTAACTTTAGTTCTAGAGCCTTGTAGAAGCTTGACTTTTTCTAAAGTCTAAAAATGTACTAGGAATCAAATGTGAGACGCTAGTTGAGCGCGTGTTGCTTACACTCAACAGTGGTGTAAAGTAGTTTGCAACTGATCTTTATTTGTTCTCGGGTTATTGTGGAGACTCAATTTTTTCATGAATCTTTATCGTAATATGTAAGTAATACTAGAATTACGAATCCGACTAAAGTCTCCTTTACACTCTATGGTCGTTTATGGTTTACACTGCATATTACCTTTAGTTCTAGAGCCTTGCGGAAGCTTAATTTTTTTGCAAAATGTTCTACGTAAAATCAGAATTGGGAATCTGACTGTTAGCTTTCTCCATACCTAGTAGTTGTGTAAAGTTTGCAATATTCATTTGTTGTTAATATGTAGTTTATACTACAAATTTATTTTACTTCCAAATCTAAGCGTTTGTGTTCCTTCCACTTGATATTTGCGTCAAGTTTTTTAGTTTTTTCAGAATAACTGTGATCTGCTTAAATAATCTCAGGTTGTCTTGTTTAAAAAGGATAAAGCTGATGTTAAGAACAATATTGTTTGTGTTTACTGACTGATGTACTGAAATCACACTAATTAAAAGTAGTGTACTAGCAAAGAAAAATAATCCGATGGAACAAAAAAGATGAATATACTTGGAGTTGTGGATTATTAAGGATGTAAAAGGAGGGGACTAGGAAAAATCTACCTAAAGTCGCAAAATCTGCTAAAAATCACACTCTCTCTAAGCAACGCGAAAAATCGAAGTATATTCTGCGGCCTCTAAAAAAGTGACTTTTTTAAATGATGTTCAAAGTTTCAGACAAGAGTGTATAAACGAATTCTGTAATGTTTACCTTTTTAAATTGCTGGCAAGTAGCAACGCTGACTAACTTCGTATCCTGATTGATAGAAAACTAAGTGGTAGTGTGTTTAAAGTCGTTTTATTCTGTTTTGAGCATTATAGCAAGCAAAGCAGGGGTCGATTGATTAGTGCACTCACATCGTTAAGGGCATGCTAGTGTACCTACATTAAGTCTGTTTCAAGTCAACTTACGCGCTTCCTACTGTTTTAAACCATTCATTCAATTGGCTTAGAAAGACTATTAGTTTAGTCAACATCATTTCCCATAGCTACTGCATGGCTAATGTGCTGGTTTTTTCAATCATTTTATAGTTAAATACTTATTTTAATCTGTTGGCCGCAGAATACACTTCGATTTTTTGCGTTCCTTAGAGAAAGTGTGATTTTTAGCAGATATTGCGACTTTAGGTAGATTTTTCCCAGTCCCCTCCTTTTACAACCTTGATAATCCACAATCCCAAGTATATTCATCTTTTTGTTCCATCGGAGCATTTTTCTTTGTACATACATACATGCATAGATACATACATAAATACAAGCAAAGAAAAATGCTCCGATGGAACAAAAAAACACGAATATACTTTGGATTATGGATGATTAAGGATGTAAAAGTAGGGCACTATGAATAAGCTACCATTGTATGTGCTTATAGTCGCAACGCTAAATCTGTTCAAAATCAGACATTCTGCTAAGCAGCACAAAAAATCGAAGTATATTCTACGGTCCACAGATTGAAATAAACTAATGAACAAAAAAATGATTAAAAAAGCAGCATGTTAGTAGCTATGGGAAATTAGATGGAGTGAACTAGGGGAGACTTTGCAAGCTAATTGAATGAAATAGCAAACATACAACCAAAGAAATTGTTGGTTTAATGTCTGCCTTGATCAATTGACGCCAGGTTTCCTTGCTATAACGCTCATAATAACAAAATAAAACACCTCTAAATACAAATGCAGTTAGTTTTCTATTAATCATAATACGAAGCAAGTCAGCCCTGCAACTTACAAGCAATTTACAAAAAGTAAACATTTTAGACTTAGTTTGTACACGTCTTATATGAAGCACTAAACATTAATTAAAGGTTAGACTTGTTTTAGAGGCCGCAGAATATACTTCTATTTTTGCATTGTTCAGAAAAATTTTGATTTTTAGCAGATTTTAAGACTTTAGGCGAATACATAGCTAGCTTTTTCCGTAGTTCCCTCCATTTATATCCTTAATAATTCACAATCCCAAGGATGTCTTTTTTGTTCCATCGGAGCATTTTTCTTAGCTTGTACCCTACTTTTAATTTGCATGATCTTTTAGAATTTTTTTATCTCTTCTAAACACGGCAACCTTACCTCATTTAAACAGATTAAATAATTTAGGCTTAAACTTCATGCAACTACTCGGTGTTAAGAAGGCTTACACTCAGATTCGTAATCCTTACATTACATATAACATTTTGAAAAAAATTAAGCTACTATAATGCTCTTGAACTAAATTTAATTTTTATTGAAAACTTTACATAACTACTGAGTGTAAAGAAAATATGCAGCCAGATTCGTAATCCTGTCATTACTAGAAACATCCAAAAAAAGTAAAGCTACTGCGAAGCTCAAAAATGAATTGAATTTTAAGTCTAAACTTTACACAAAGACTGTGTTTAAAAAATATACAGTTAGATTCATAGTCCTGACCATACGGAACATATTTGGAAAAATTCACGTTCTGCAAATCTTTGGAGGTAAAATAAATTTGTAGTGTAAACTACAAATTGACAATAAATGAATCGTGCAGACTCTATACAACTATTAGGAGAGAAAACTAACAGTCAGCTTCGCAATTTTAAGGTTACGTAAAGCATTTTGAAAAAATTCAGCTTCCTTAAGGCTCTAAAACTAAACTTAATTTGCAGTGTAAACTTTACACGGCCACATGAATACAAAGAAGATTTTTTGTCGGATTCGTTATTCTGATATTACGATCAACATATATGAAAAAATTGGTCCCCACAATGGCCTGATGAGAAGTAAATATTAAATGTAAACCACTTCAAACCACTGCTGAGTGTAAACAAAGGCGCCCAACTAGCGTATCACGTCCAATTGCTGGTATATTCTTAGACTTGAGGTCTTGTCCAGACTCATAACCGGAGAAGTTGGCGGAAAAAACAACCCGGAAACACGTTTAGACACAATCAATTTTTGACTTTACACCTCCCGAAAATGCTCAATAGTGATTTAAATGAACGCAATTTGCTGTGACGTGTACCCTTTAGAAGGTACTTTGATTTTACTCTCTTCAACTTATCCGTCTTCTAAACGGAGAGTGTGGTGAACAAAAAAGATTGACAAACATTTTTTCCATCATCCACTGCATTGTAAACTTTATTAATCTGAACCTGACTCCCTATCGAGTGTAAAGAGATTCGATTTGAGCCAGTTGGCAGCCTTTTAATCATAGTACGTTTGTATGATCAAAACCTCTGTCCCGCAAAATATTTGACATATTTACCAATTAAAATAGAGGAAAAAATGTGTTTTTTCGCCCATTCTACACCCCTGATTTCGAACTTTACACCTCCATAAATAACTTAATATTGAGTTTTTAAACGCTATTTGATGCGAGGTGTAGCCATCAGATTGAGCTTTTTTAATTCTACTCAACCCGTCTCGACTTATAAGCGGAAAAGTTGGCAGTTTAAAATCTGAGACAAAATCCGGCTTTTACACCATCCACTGGAGTGTAAAGTTTGAACCCCTAGGTCTAACTCCGCTTAGAGTGTAAGAAAGTTTGCAGGTAAGCCAAAGGTAGCCCTTGAGCCGTAGAAGATTTCCGTAGATGGATTCTTGGAGGACTTCTTATAAAGAATTTGGCAGTCATGAACAAGTCGAAAACTCGACTAAAATGTGTCTTTTATTGCTAAGTCATTTTTGAAAAAAATGAAAAGTGCTATCGGGATTAGACAATTTCTAGCATTTTAGAAAACCAGGCTAAACAGAAAGCAATACAAGGTCAGAAAAGTTGTGTGACAAACCAAAAATTTTAAAAATCTATATGTTCTAACCTTACAGTAAAACTTTACACGCCTGTTACACCATGGGTAAAATATAGAAAACCAAAAAAAGCTAATTCGACTTTTTTTATTATCTATCTTTCAAAAGGAACCGCCCAATCCAGAAGTGTCATAGCTGAAGAGTAGTCACTTTTTAGGGGGTCCAAGTATATTATAGGTACGCGCCAACGCGCTACCAATGATATATGCCTGAACCAAGGCATTAGTAACATAGCTGCACAAAGTCGAGGGAGCGGTGCAAATTAAGAACTTGAAGACAGCTAACTCCATTCAAAAAAGCGATTCTACAGCGAAAAAACGAGATTATCGTGTCTAGAGTTTATTATCCTTTTCGAACATTTTAAGCAGATACAAGTATATACACGTGGACGTGGAGGGAGCGGGGTTTGGGGTTTGCACCCCTACCCAGAAAGGCCGAATACCCCCAGAAAACAAAATACTAGAAATTATTTCATATTTTTTTCGCAATTTTTTGATGCCAATGGATAGTGCTCGATGAGAAACGTTGAAAAATGGTATTTTATTGCCATACGCCATTTGTAAGACCGTTTGTTTACTTTTTAAAAAATCTTGCACCCCCGCCCCAGAATTTTGGTGCTGCCCACCTTTGCTCGTATCTAGCCGTTTTGAACTCAGAAGCATAGCTAAAAGGACTTGGTTCAAAATAGCTACTAGTCCTTTTTTAAGTCTGGGAAATAGCTATTAGTCTTTTTGAATCTTAGAAAAAATATCAATATAGAACATCAGAATATTTCAAACGGTATGTTTGTGAGTTCAAGAAAGGCTGTTTAGCTAATTTTCTAAGCCCAAAAAGACTGTATTGAAACATTTGTTCCGGCCAAAATCGCTATATAGCTATCATTTATTTATGACTCAGGTGACAGATAACCCATCTCACCCCATATATGATTGACACTATTTATTTTAGCTGCTATGTACATAGAATCAGAAAAATTTTTTCGAAATTAAAATAAGAGTAGTGCCGGTGATATTATTGGAAAGATCCTTGTCAATCGTTTTTTTCCATATTTTTCTCAATCGTACGCTTACGTTTATAGTCTGTTTCACACAGCTTCAGTCATAATTTTTAAAACTATCTCTGACAATAAGCTGACAGGTTGCTATTGTAACCCTTGGCTTACTGTGGATTAAAATTCTTAGAATTTGTGCACGAAGTCATGTGAATCAGACTATATATAGCGAAACAATTATAGCGTATTACTTAATTTTATCTGGGAAAAAATATATGTACTTAAAAAATGAATGACTATTGAACCCTATAACTTCTCTAGCCAAATTACGCAGCATGTTTTTTCTAAGAGCCTATTACCTCTGCAAGCCAGTGCTAAAGTTTTAATAATACTGCTCAAGCTGATCTTGGTTTGCATTAAATTAAGCAGAAGTCGTTTTTCATTTTTTTGCAGATTTTTCGCTAAATAAGTTATTTTTACAACACTTTAACTCTCCAATAAAGATAGACATTCCATCACAGATGAATTTACATGCAGCCAAAATTATATGTTTACTGCTCTGTGCCTTTTGATTTTGATTGGTTTAGTCTATGCCAGCAGCGTTTTTATCACGAGTTGTTGCATTACCACTTCAAGGTTTTTAATTTGCTAGGCATTTGCCAAATATGCAACTTTTGGAAAATTAAAAGAGCTAACAACAGGAGTCGCATTTGATTGTCTTATGATTCTTATAACTTATAAATTACAACGACAAAAAATTATTGTGACAGATGCTTTCGTGACTTAAAACCGACTTCTGCTTAATTTGTTGTAGACCAACAGCAACTGAATCTAACGAAAGAAAAATTTGCTACATCCCTACAAAGGTCAGGAGCTATTGAAAAAGCAAAGTGAATCAAATTTCATATAGTATTCAATAAGTTACAAGGATCAATGTGCCATTCGTTTTTAGCCATCCTGTGAATATATTTGTGCGTGTGCGTAAATTTATGTAAGTGTACAATGAAATGCATTTTAACATACGTTTTTTGTCACAATCGGTCAGATTCAGCATATCACTGAGGAACATTGGGCATTTTATGACCAGAAGCCTATTCTTTGTTGCGTGATTTAGAACGAGAATAATGGTGAAAGTGAACAGAATTATGGAGCAAATATTGCCAAATTTCATATTTCGTCCGTGAGAATTATCTTTTTCGATGGATCGTGACTTGACTGATATCTTTAAAACTGGTCCGAAGAAGCACGTAATAAGTATAAAATTACGAAGCAAAAGTTGCGATTCATTCAAGAGCTATAAAAATTTTAGATCTATTACTTTCATAATTTTTTACTTTATTATTATTCCATCTCTGATTTTAATTCTTATATTACTTATCTGATTTATTTTTTTATTTATTTTATCTTTTGCGTATTTTTTAAAGTTTGATTTTTTCAATGTATAACATTGAGCAAACAATTTCATTTTTTACACTCCAGAATGTCTATTATAAATCTATTCTCTTATCTAGCGTTCGATAGTTGTTGACGGATACTCGTAATGAGCGCACTTCGAATAATTCAAATGAAGCTTAATCAGTGACAAAAGATTCTCCATTAATGAAAAACTTTAATTCCCTTGGAAATTGTGAGCTAAAGCACCACTTATGCATCAATGTTTTACAGCCGTGTGAGCAACCAGAAGCATTGATTGCCGAAATTAAATGTAGCGTAAATGAAATTAGCTGCGACAAGAAATCGTCCGAATATTTTCACTTAAAAGAACGAGCTTCAGCATCTATGAATCTGTACCAAACGCCTCTGTGTAAACCTTTGTTTGTATTGTAGCAGAGGTGCTACTACACAATTCGAAATGGATACTTTGAAGTTCAACCCGCGAGTTTAATGTCATATTGTTTCTCAATTATAATGGATATTAGCGCAGAAAGTGAGCAAGAGCCCGAGTAGTCGGTTAGTACTGCATACCATAGGTGGGCAGCACCAAAATTCTGGGGGGATGAAAAAGTTTCTGGGGGTTGAAAAAATTTTTAAAGGTCAAAAATGGCCTTAAAAATGGTGGTATGGCGAAAAACACCATTTTTCGACGTT
Source organism: Mermis nigrescens (assembly GCA_036768485.1). Taxonomy (NCBI): domain Eukaryota; kingdom Metazoa; phylum Nematoda; class Enoplea; order Mermithida; family Mermithidae; genus Mermis; species Mermis nigrescens. Next base: position 4,253,047 of record JAVLUZ010000271.1, on the reverse strand, counting down.
TCTCATCAAGCTCTATCCAATGGCATCAAAAAATTGCTAAAAAAGCAAAAAAAATTTTTTCTGGGGGGTATTTTGATTTCTGGGGGGGTGTTTCAACTTTTGGGGGGGCTGCATACCCCCCCAAACCCCCCCCCTACCCCACGCCCATGTGTGCTGCACACGCGATACATAGTGGAAGATCCAAAAAACCGGTGCGGGTAGAATTTTGCTCACGTAACGGAAGGTATGCGTCGCCGCCCATTACAGTTGGGGGTCTCCGAGTTCGAACTCTGGAGTTGTCTGCGCTCACGCTTCTCCTAAAGCGAGATGAGTGTAGCAGAGGTGCTACTACAGAATTTGAAATGGATACTTTGAAGTTAAACCCGTGAGGTTAATGTTATATTGTTTCTCAATTATATTGAATATTAGCGCAGAAAGTGAGCAAGAGTCCGACTAGTCGGTTAGTACTACACACGCGATTCAGAGCGGAAGATCCGATAAACCGGTGTGGGTAGAATTTTGCTCACGTAACGGAAGGTACGCGGCGCCGCCCGTTACAGTAATGTCAGATTACGGTTGCTAAAACAGATTTTATTCATTGTCCTCTGCAATTTTGTCGAGGCTTCGGCTTTAAGCCGCCCTAGGCGGCCGCCAGGCTTGCAACCCCCTCACCACATCACCCAAGCACAGGTATATCCCTAAATCCCGGCAACGTCAATAAAGAGATTAAAGATTTCGACTTCAATAGATAAGTTTTACCGGAAAAAAGTCAAGTTAAGATTTAAATAATGCCATTTAGAGATCCTGGATGTCAAGCAAAAAACGTTGATTCTGTCTCTGAATTTAACATTTATACTACTGTAAATTCATGTCTTAGCCTAAAATTTCTCAAGCCGATCCGACACCCGGGCTAACTGTGTGGAGATCAACGTAATGCTCGCCATTTGACATGCGCTCGGAGGGAAGGGCTCGGCTGGGGTAAGCTGTAGATTACTCACCTAGAATAGAAAAAAAGAAAAATTTAATGGGAAATATGTGACAAAACTGAAGACAATATGATTAAAAATTGAGGATTTTCTATAAAAGTGATTGCGATTGACCAGAAGCTGCAGAATATGATCGTTTATACGCCATCTTAGCATTGATACCGGTTTTCGACTTCATTTTGGTCCGAAAAAGCTCATTCACTAACAATAGATCGGCTGACCTTCCAGATCGGCTGTTGTGTATCTCACTAGCAGAAACGCACGTTGGGGGTATTTTAACGTCCAGATGAAAGGATAAGCAAGTTGCCACGAATATATTGAATAAAGGAACTTTGTGTAATGTGTAGGCATCCCATTATGAAAATGTGGGAAAGAACGACCAAACTGAGCAGTTTTGAATCATCTGCACGTATTTGCGTTTTGTGCTCTATTCCATTGAAAAGTGGCTACTCATTCAACCGTGTCTATTCGAACATGAGGAATAAACGAATATATTTTCCATGTAGAAATTATTTAAATCGAAGTACTACTTAAAATTTGTGTTCTTATTGACGACTTCTATTGTTGCCGCACAAAAGACAGTTAAACTTTACGAACCATCGCAGACAAAAATAAAGATGCGATTGGATGAAAATACTTGAATTTAAGGCTGGGTGCCTAGAAAGCTGCACAAATAATAGGTCATTTATAAAATTTTAGATGGAGTAATGTTGAGATATAGTCAGCTTTCTTGAGAATATAACAATGAAAACAGCAGAACCTACTAATGTGCAGTAGAAAATTGAATTTTTAATGTCCGTGACGCTGAAAAACATCTAGCACAATTATTGCACTTCTATAGTAACTTAGAAATCTTTTCCGTATTGCATTGTGAGGTATCTTATATCTCTTGAATAGGTATCTAAGTCAAACTGCATAAAAATGAGTAATATTTCACCCGAGAAAGATTAGAGCAGTAAAAGCTCTGGTCATCCTTCCGATTTATGCTTTTTAATTCAATTAATTTTTCAATATAATTTAACGCTTTCAAACCTTTAAAGAGCTCTTAAACATAGGAGGAATAGCTAGTACTCTACTTTTTATTAGCATGATTTTGTCCTTAAACACTGCGTTATCATTACAAAAAATGCAATCTAACTAAGCTATATCAGAGGAAAAAGCTACGCAAAAGTGCCCGTTGGATCGATTCGAAAATTAGCGTAAATATTTTCTCAATGTGTTTCAAACCAGAAATGTTCGAGGAAAGTTAAATCCAGAGTTTGCATAAGCAGAGATTAAAGGCAACAGTTTTCAGTTTTTCTTTAACGTGTATAGCTTAAATATCAAGTGTTGATATTGGAAGAAAGAGAACAATGGTAGTCAGAAAATTGATTGAATTAAAATTTACCTTAATGACGTTAGTAACCTAATTAGAGTAAAATCCTGCATCGACAGAAACAGCATGGCGAAAGCCAGGCATGGGGCAACAAACACATCAGTGTGCCAACGCAATGATGTGTCGGCCGCCCGCATGCAATGGAACAAGCCATAAGTCAACAATCCGGTCGAAGCGTCGGCAAATGCAAACCATTTAAGGAAATTTCTGAGCCGCATACATTTCAAAAATGGACAGACATAAATTTTCATGCATTTAACACGAAAAAAATATAGGAATCGGTTAGATAAGGACAGCGCATAAGAAATTCATTATTATTATGAAGTAATTTGAAAGTTGTCGCTTTTCACGCCATTTAATCATATTTTGATTAAAAGATTTTGTTACAAATTTATTCAAATTTTTTGTTGTTTTTATCTTTTCACGTGTTTGAAAGATAGTACTTTGCCAGAATAGTTAAAAAGCAATGTTTTTGACGCGTATCGACGGTTTTTGAGCTCAAAAAAGGCATTTCAAAAAATTTTTTGATTTTAATTTCTCATCAGAATTCCCATACTGTGCATGTCTGAATATAGCTGAAAACTTTTTCACGGCTTTGCCTCAATTATAGCTCATTCATTGCTCCGCCCTAGTTTCGATTTCTAACAGAGCTATACAATACAAGTCTACACATACAAATCTGTGTGTTTGACCCTTTTTAACTCTTGACTCAGTAGTTAGAACGATTTTGTTTACTATCACTACGCTGAATATGTATGTACTCTTCTGCCTAATTGTTTTGATTGTTATCAAAACAGAAAGACGATCAGGTAGCTAGTGTAACTATTTACAATCATATACAGCAAAAAACTTGTAGGAATCAATCCTAAATTTTTCTTCGCAACATGCTCTTCTTTGGGAATAAATCGATGAGAATGCGTCAAAAACACTGCTTTGGCCATTCCTAAAGCATTTCGCGGGCATCCGGCCTGAAATTCACGCATTTTCCCCACTTGCATATAAAGTTCAATCTTATTCACCCAATTGTCTTCCACCCTATTGTCGTATTCATCCAATTGTCGGATTCTTCAATTGTCGGTCACCCAATTATCATTCACCTAATGTCGTTCACCCAATCATAATTCACCCAGCTGTACTTCACCCACTTGCTGGGATCCCCCTACAATTTTTAAGCTCAGAAAGGTCATTTCTGAATTCAATCTCTCCCTTGGAAATGTCACGCTGTGCAATTTTATTAGTGACGGTGTAGTCTGTTTTTTAACCTAGTGCATTAACATGATAAGTAGTTAAAAGTCCTTATTACTGTAATCTAATTTTGTCACTGCTCAACAGCCAACTTGCGTCACTTTGTACTCCGTTGCGCAACTGAGAAATCGGGTAATACAGTAATAAGACATTTACTGATTGCGCGATTTCATGCACCAATTTAAAAAATTGACTATAGTTGTTCTTCAGCTTTTAATTTAACTAATTCTTTTCATTTTAAATTGCTGGGCCTTTGGCGTAAATGATTTGCTCTGAGATTGTAATGGATTACACAAAGTTTTTTATAGCTTTTTATTATATATTAATTCTTTAGATTTTGTTTTTCATCTCAAGAATTGTTAAATTTGTAGATAGAGTATCTATACGTGCCGTTTACACTTACGGCTATTATGCATCTTAGTGTGGCGATCCAGCCATAGTTTCCGACAGTAGGACATGCGGAGGCATTCCAGCCACGCAGTGTCAATTGGTTGGACTTCTTATCGCCACGTGTTGCGAGGAACACAAAAACGCGGTTTTACTGTGGAACCCTTATAAGTCCCCTATCATTTCTTTACGATTAAAGCATAGGCGACATGACCGCTATTCACGTTGAGCCTCTGCAGAGACCCGGAAAATCCATGCGCAAGTAGCGCCAATTTCTTTTAAAAAACATTTCTTTCTATTTCTCTTCTTATATTACTGTAGGCCTCCCTCCAATGGTGATTACTTCGGTTGTTGTGGCAGAAGTGCCTTTTAATTCCCGGCGTGTCATCTTTGATTTTATCAGCGCCTAAAACTGTAAATTGGTTTGATTAGATAAAAGCAAGAAAACAAACTGTCTTGAGATGCATTATATTGCAGGTAGTTAGGGAATTGGATTGGTCGGCCATGACTTAGCTTTTTGCCGGATTATTTTGGGTAAAACCTTTTTATTATCATTTCTTGCAAAATTCATCTATCCTATTTCGAACCAAAAAACTAAAAATTATTATATAATTTTTATAGATGATGACAGCCCGGACTAGAGCTCTTTGTTGTGATTGTTGTTCAGAGTGCTATTGGAACCAAAATTCATAGGTAGTTTCGCCAGAGGTAATCTGGCTCGAAAACTTTTCAATTCTTTTCGTGAATATTATTCTTTTGGTCTAAAAATGGTCCAAGGACCTAGGGCAAATACCGGGGTTATCTAATTACTCCTGCGTTAGGATCTGCAGTCGGAATCTCCTTCCCAAAATCTCCATAAGTACCGGACCAGATACGTCCATGGAGATTTTAGGTAGTAAGTATTCAGGGTAATTTGGAAGAGTGCAGGTGATTTGCCGCAGCTTCCTGACCAGAGCTTATTGTAGCATAGGTACTTAGGTAAGCCCCAAAGGTACTTATTGGGGGTTGTTGCTTTCGTAGTTGTGTTTGTGTTGGGTATCTTCCCCGGTGGCATGCTGTCGGTTTAGGTATCCGTACATACTGCAAGTACTTAATCAGCTAACGCCTTTGCGCGCGCTAAGACAACTCCAAGGTAACAACAACTCAAAGAAGTTACAGTGGAGGTCCCCCTTGAGGTTGCACGCGACAACCAATCCGGTGTCTGTCATCATAATTAATCATACATATTTTTCCTACCCAAAAATATTTATTTTTGGCCATTTAAATATGTGTACTAGTTTTATCATATTATTTGCGTGACGCACTACACATTTAAATTGGGCATCTGTGGAAAAATTTTGTGGCTTCGAAGCAAAGTTGCTGATATAAGCATCCGTGGAAAAAATTTTGTGTCTTTGGAGCAACAATGCTAATTTAGGCATTTGTGGAAAACATTTTGTGGCTTCATGGCAAAGTCGTTGGTATTTTTTTACTATACCCAATCGACTAATCAATATATTTTTTGCCATGCATATAATTTTTCCTTCGCCTCTCTTTCGTACTTATTGCTATCCTGGCAAGAATAGTTACGTTTTTGAAAAACCCATACCTAGAGGGGTCCAATTCGAAAAATTTTTTTCGGATTTTAAGATAGCCGAATTTTTGGAGAAAAAATTTTCTTTGACCTAACGTTCATATTTCGAACGTTCCATTTTTAAAATGGGTGGTAAGAAAATTCATCGCACTCCTCCGGTTAAAAAGTGCCGCCATAATCTCAGCCTGCGCGCCAATTGCAAAATGATCAAACTAGTTCTGCGGCAAATGATAATAATGCATTACCCCCTTCAGCTAATAATACCTCTGTTATTCCTTCCGATAATGAATCCACTACTGGCAGTATCCGTTCAGGAAGCGGAAATTCTGTCAATATACTTGCTGAAAATCGTTCTGACGGAACGATTGTTAATAATGATCATAACTTACGGCGTGAATAATAACAATAATCAGCTGGAAAACTAAGCCGTTTTACCTCTTTGAACTTTCGATCTGGAAAGTATTGCATCTGAAAGGCAAAATGAGGACAAAATTCGCCCTAATTCGACAAATTTTGATCGAATGTTTTCGACTATTCTTGAGAGTATTCAAAAAATGAATTTTGAGCAGGAAAAATTGAATTCCCAGCATGCGCAAGAAATGCGCCAAATGCATGACGAAATTAATAACCTAAGGCTTACGGCTACGTTTTCTGGTCGCTCTGAGGCTAATCAGCCTTTGCAACCGCATAATGATGAGAACGTAATTAATTATGTACCTATCAAATTACCAAAACAGTGTGTCAAACAGGCGGTAAATAATGAAACCGAGTTCGATAATTCATCATCTGTCATTCAGCCTCCTATAATTAATCCTAAGCCTAAGGTTACACTCGCGTCCAAAAGGACATTCGTGCCTATTATACCTATGAGTGAACGCACAGCTGTTGATTTTAGATCTTCGCGTATTCCTGAGCAGCATGCACAAAACCCTATTTTTGCGGATAATTTACCTAATTTTGCGCATCCTTTGCAACAAGTGTTAAATCAGCAAAATGTTGAAAACGCGCCTAATCTTTCTCAATTTTTGCAGCGCCCTTTAAATCAGCTAGCGCCTGAATTTGTGCCTAATGCTGTAAATAATATGGCGCAACCATCTCTAAATCCGCTGCCTTTGCACTATTTTCCTCTTAATGCAGAAAGCGCGCCCATGCAGCACGCGTTGCATCAGAGGAACGATAATTTTTTCTGTGCAAGGATTTTAGCAAATCCTAATGATGAATCGAGGCCTATAAGGGACAATATAATCGCGCCGCCAACGAGTAAGCGTCGCATCACATTTTCAGATGAGGACACTAGTAATTCGCAGTCTGAAAATTTGCATCGCCCACGTTGCAGTAGCAGCTCGCGTCACACTTACACTTCGCGTCGCTCACGCCATAATTCGGATTCCTCATCATCATCTTCTAATGACAAATCATCTGTGGCAGAGGCCATTAATCGTGGTCCATTTATACAGCAAATACATATTGCAGTCGCTGCTAGGAAATCTTTTCAGGGTGAAAAAACGGATATTCGAAAATTTTTCAGTGAATTTGAAAGATTGGCAAAAATATACAAAATTGATAAAAAAGATTGAGCTGAATTTGTCTCATCATTTTTTGACGATTATACGTTAAATTTGTATGAAGCGTTGCCTCAAGAAGTGCGTAAGTCCTATACTAAGACTAAGTATGCTATGATCGCGGAATTTTGCCCACTCAATCATGATACGTTATATGACCACTTTCTTTACCGTAAGCAACAGCCTAATGAGTCTGTCCAAGCTTACTATCTTGCGCTTCACAAACGATTAAGGCGCGCTAGACCTCATCAAAACCGATTCAGAGCAATTCCATGAAATGCTTCGACATCAATTAAAGTGCGGTATGCTACCTGAAATCTCAACTGCAGCCTATCAACGCGCACCTGAAGCCGAGCTGCATGAATTTTGGCACAATGCTAAATGCGCAGAGTATGCTAACCATCAACTTGTAGCGAAAAAAGCGCCAACACCTTATGTTTCAACAACCGCCACTTCTACAGGAGGCGCGTTTCCTAAAGAATTTGTACGTTCTATGAATAATGTCAATTCTGATCAGTCGCGCAATAAAACATATGATCGCTCAAATTGCCCCAAAAATGATGACAATATATCGCAAAAATATTGCACATACTGTAAAAGAAATGGTCGCATGCAAGAAAAGTGTTTCCAATGGCAAAAGCAGCACAAATTCGACAAAAATGCCCAGCAAGCGAAAGTCGATCCCGCTGCGCGTCAACGTAGTCAGTCGCGTTCCTGGAATAATCGCAATCGCTCATCGTTGCGCTCAAATTATAATAATCGGCCACAATCTAAGCCTGGATATCGCGATCAAAGCCAAAATCGTCAGCGTATGTCACAAAGTTCTGACGCACGTTTTGATTCTAGATGCTCGCATCCAATTTTTAGGCAAAGCAATAACAACTATGCGCCAAATTATCGCCAAAACTATCAGAATCAGCCTTACAATAATCGCATGCACACCTGCGCGTGGGGGGTTTGGGGGTATGCACCCCCCCAGAAACCAAAATACCCCCCCAGAAATCAAAATACCCCCCCAGAATTCAATTTTTGAAAATTTTTCCGCTTTTTTCGCAATTTTTTGATGCCAATAGGTAGTGCTTGATGAGAAACGTCGAAAAATGGTGTTTTTATCACCATACCATCGTTTTTAAGGCCATTTTTTGACCTTCAAAAAATCTTGCACCCCCCCCAGAAATTTCTTTCTGCCCACGTATGATCGCATGCAATCTTTTGACTATCACCAAAATAATCCTGATGTGACTTATATGCCAGAACAGCATAATACGTATTATAATTCCAATTATTGTTCTGCGCCGCGCAATTATCCTCCTAATGTCACATATGTAGTGGATTAACAGCCCGCCAGAGAATATCCCCTTCGCAACCGCCTACTCGCCTAAGAAAGATGCAAACACGGTTACCTCAAATTCATCTGATCCGAAATAGAGTGAAGAAAATTTTGCATCTCAAGCATTTTTGGAAGAATACAAAAGATTGCAACGTAGATTAGCAGTTCTCAAAAAAATGACATCATCCCCCACCTTAAATCAGGACTCTGAAATTCCGATAGTTAGTCATGCAGGTACTAATTTACCCACCATTTTGGCTGAAATTCATGGTGTAAAAATCCCGGCACTGATTGATACAGGCTCGCAAGTCACAATGATGACTACTGCAGCATTTCTAAGACTTGGTTTCAGGTTACCTCCAAAACAAATGTCTAACGTAGTGCATGGTGTAGGTGACACGACAGCAGTCGTTCGCTTCAATTTTAATATGACTATAACTATCGCCGATCATTCTATCTCCACTTCAGTTTCTATTATAGATAAATTGTCAGATGACTTGCTTCTTGGTTTTAATTTTTGCCGTTCCGCATTACTCTGGGTAAATCCCATTGAAGACTGCACGTTCATAAACAGTATTAAATTAAATCTCTTATCGCCAAGCAAAAAATTGCATTTTTGTACCAATCCAAATGCTAAAATCGCATGTCCTATCTGCGTGCATGTTTCAATTTCAGAGCCGATCACAATTTTGCAGTGTCGCGAAATGGACACACCAGCTTATATTAGTCACGGTTCCTACAATGCTGATATCGCACTTTTTGAACCCGATCCAGAGTTCATGCGCAAAAGTTCACTTTTTGTCGCTCCTGCAATCGTCGACACTTCACTTTCCGTTTTTCCTTTGCGATTATGTAACATCTCTAAATCGCCCATTCAAGTCGACACTGGAGAACTAATTGGATCGCTAACTTCTGATGTAGATGTAGTGTCCCATGTTGCTGTTTCAGATGATAGGTCACCTGAGCTTTTTTCTTCAATAAATAAGGCTTTACAGGGTTGCATGCTTAATTCTAAGGAACAACAGCAAATTCGTGATCTGTGTCAAAAATATAATTCGATATTTGCATTAAAAGGCGAACCACTTGGTCGCACTCCGCTTGTTAAGCATCATATCAACACAGGGGATAATCCCCCTGTTGTAGGCAAAACCTATCGGGTCGAACACGCGCACAGACAAGCCAAGCAAAGAGTGATCAATGATATGCTTGCGGAAAACGTCATAAGACCAACAACAAGCCCCTGGGCCAGTCCTTTGTTTCTAATTAGGAAAAAGATGGTTCCCTCCGCCCAGTTGTGGATTATCGCCAATTGAATGATGTGACAAAAACCCAAATTTACCCCCTTCCTCAAATTGTCGATTATTTTGATGCCCTAGGGTCTGCAGCTTACTTTAGTACGCTAGACTTTAAATCTGGGTATTGGCAGATTCCCCTTGATGAAAAATCACGTGAAAAAACAGCTTTTATCTGCCCCGTAGGTCACTACAAATTCAAAGTGTTACTTTTCGGTTCAAAAAAATGCCCTTGCAGATTTTCAGCGCCTTATTGAGCTCGTTCTTGCAGGTTTAAATTGTAAAACCTGCCTCGTATATCTCGACGATATAATTGTGTTTTTGCGCACGGTTTCAGAGCATATTAAAGATCTAGAAAATGTCTTTTGCGTGCTACAAAATGCAAATTTAAGGGTTAAACCAGAAAAATGTCATCTAGCTCATGCGGAAGTCCAATTCTTGGTCATCGCATAAGTTCGCTAGGTATTGCTCCTGACTTATCCAAAATTGCAGATTTGATCAATTTTCTAGTTCCAAAAACGGAGAAAGCTTTGCAGAAATTTCTCGGTCTTGTACGACGGTTCAAAAAATTTGTGAAAGATCTCGCAAAAATTGTGAAACCTCTTTTTTGGTTATTAAGGAAAGATACTGAATTTATTTGGACTGAGGAACATCAAAAGGCTTTTCAATCGTTAAAAGATGCTTTTACGTCACCACCGATTTTGCAGTTGTCCAAGTTCGATAATGACCATCAATTCATTCTGACAACCGACACAAGTAATTACGTGTTAGGTGTGATTCTGACGCAGAAACATCTTCCATCTAAAAATTGTTTCATCCTTGGTTATGCTAGCCGTGTTTTAAACTCGCCAAATGCAACTATGCCACTTCTGAGAAGGAGGCTTTAGCAGTTGTATGGGCAATTAAGCATTATAGACATTATCTCTATGGCAAGAAATTAATTGTAGAAACAGATCATCAAGCACTTACCTGGCTTGTAAATGTAAAAGATCCTTCGAGTCGTCTGAGACGATGGGGTCTAAAATTTCATGAATATGAGTATGAGGTTGTATATGTTCCAGGCGCATATAATTGCGCCGCGGATTTACTATTGTGTCATCCTAAGTACGATCGCGATGAACAACGTTATAAACTAGAATGCAAACCTGTTGCTAACGTCACTAACCTCGAATCTGAAGCGTGTGAGTCTGACAACAAAAACGAACCGCCTAATATAAGACAACCAATGATCACACCAACACCGCAAAATGCGCAAAAAGATCATCCGCCCATTTCCTTCAAACAAATCATGCTTTCTGATGCCAAAAAAGCAGAAATTCTGTCGCCTGCAAAACTTCTGGCCGAACAACATCAAGACAAGGAATTAAACAAAATTCGCGAATCACTCAATGATCCAACAACACGAAAATATTGTGAAGAATTTTCCTTGCTCAATAAGATTCTATATCACAGATTCCAGCCTAAGCATGCAGCAAATATAATTCATCAGCTTGTAATTCCCAAGTCTCTGCATTGCTACATCTTAACCAAATTTCATGATTCTATCTTTGGAGCAATTTTTCTGCGCGAAAAATTTTACCTGCCATTCAGCTCTGTTATTGGTGGCCTAGAATGGAGAATGATGTGCTTGCATGGTGTAAGAACTGTGAGGTGTGTTTGCAGCGTAAGCAGCGTAAGGTAGCAAATAATCCCACCGCCATACCTCTGCAGCCCATCAAAGTTTCAGCACCTTTTGAGCTAATTGCATGTGATTGTCTGCATATTGTGCCAAGTAATTCCTAGACATGGCGTTCCAAAACGATTCTTGACTGATCAAGGCTCAAATTTCACATCAGCCCTAATTTCGGAAGTTTGCAAATTACTTAATGTGCAAAAAGTTTTCACAACACCGTATCATCCTCAGTGCGATGGGTTAGTTGAACAATATAATCGAACGCTCATTGATGGACTTTCCAAATTAATCGCGAGAAATCAATACAACTGGGAACAATTTTTGCCCTTTGCTTTATTTGCATATTGCGCAACGCCGCAGTCATCTACAAATATTTTGCCATTCGAGATGCTGTACCGTCATGAACCTTCTTTTCCACTCAATATACAGCTATTAAGCGATCTTGCGTTGAATCCTAATCTGCCAAATGTCGCTGAAAAATATCTTGCTGATCTAAAAATCATGCTTCTCAACTTTCACAATATCGCTAGCAAAAATCTTGCTAAAGCGCGTCACCATCAGAAAAAGCAGTATGACAAAACAGCATGCAAAAGTAAATTTGCAGTCGACGACATTGTATATCTCAACAATAAAGCAGTGATTCAACCCGAAATTGGAAAACTTTCACCTAAACAATTAGGTCCATATCGCATCAAATCATTGCCAACACCTGAAACGGCTTGAATCATCTATTTGCATAATCCTTTAATCGAACACATAGTGCATTGTAATCGCCTCTTACCCGCCCCAAAGTTGTCCTACTCCGATCTCATTGCCGAAAAGTACGCATATGTACCAGGTGATTTTGTTTTAGTTATGCTACAGCGTCGACCTGTGTGTCCGGCAGTAGTGATAAGTTTTTCGGAATTAGTGGGCCGGGAAAGGAATTTAAGGGAGTGTGCGCCTGTTCGTTTATTAATTGGATCTAAATCAATGCATGCCGTGCCGCTAACTAACGTTTCACCTTTTGCTGAGCCATGGTTGACAAATAATCCCCCAGCAAAAAGGAATTTGTGGACAAAAATTATCCAAAATCACCCTTTGATGGATGAAAACCAAAAAATGCCAACAAATTCTGAGCAGCATTAAAAGATGCTACTGGTGTATAGCAGTATCGCATTTACACAAGTCTGCACCTCAGTATGTGGTATATATTAATACTTTTGTTGAAGCAATTTTTTTCTCTTTCTTCCTTTTTCTACCGCCGCAACTAGAATTAGCGCCGGAAATCAAAAGCTGAAGCCACTTGCTTTATTTTTTCTTTGATATGGACTATGATCCATTGCAGTACGCAACGCATTTGCAAGCAAGTTTTTTGCAAATTTATAAGCAAATTCGTCACATGATGTTAGCTGCATCTTGCAGTTCATCATATATGTGAAGCCTAGGCGTCGACTAAACGGCAAATGTCGTAGTCTTCAAGGCAATCGCATTCTAAATCCGAACCTCTTTTTTTCTCGTTTCAGGCATCCTCAAAGGCAAAAGCCGGGAACGACGTCACATCTGGCTACAGTCAAGCAGCTGCAACAGTGTTACGTGCCGTGCTCAATGCCGCCGCAATAGCCGCCATGATTGAGGGATGGTTTTGAAGGTTTTGCCAGTTGCCCACACCACCTTGCGTCACAATTGCACGTTGGCCAGGCTCTTTAGCCATGGCTTCTGATATCCAACATGAGGATCAGACAGTGTATATGGAACGCCTTCGATCCTTTCACAAAGTTATTCTTTTTTTAGGGCTAGCCCACAAGATTGGAACAAATATTAGCATGCCCAACGAGCATATAATGCTAACCAGAAACAAAACGAATGCTGCGAGAGGCAAACAATGATATATCGCCAGCTGGCGTTGTTATCAAAGCCATCAAATTCGCAACCCGGACCCTCTTCTTTTTCTCGTTTCAGATAGAACCTACCTCAAGTGCCGGCAACATCAAGCCGCGCTCAACATCAATCGTTTTCACTACCACGTTCTATCAAAAGTTTTGGAAAATTCGGCCGCTTTCCTTTGCCGCTGCATTCTATCCAGGACAATTTCGGTCATCCGGCTACACTTTCTAGCCAACCACTAATTTACTACGGGTTCGAGCAGCCATCACCCAACTCTATTTTGTATGATCAACATCGCCAACTGTGCAAATGTATGCAGCCGCAAATCAATTTATTCAGCAGCAATTGCCCGTTGTCGCATCGCGATACAAACTCTAGCAACTCATTGCAGCGCCGTTCAATTTGTTTGTTGCGTTTCTTTCCAATGACAAAGCCCGATTTTAAACGCCACAACTAGCCATGTTTGGCTCGCTCTATATTTGGACTCTGCGATTGATGCCTACCGGCCAGCAGTTTTACCATTTGTTGCCTCAACGTCGTTTTTTCATGCCTTGTTGTAAAATTTTTTTGTCTTGCCAATATTTTACTCGTATTATTTCAACATTCTTTGTGTCTTAATCTCATCATTTTGTGTTGTTGTTTTAATCTCGTTGATTCCTGGCCTTGCTCAGAGCAAGTTGCGGCCTCATTTTATCTTAATTTTATCAAAATCTACTTAAATTTCTCTTTTATTCAAATTTATTTTTCAGGTCTCTGCACTACTCAATAGAGGCTCAGTCATGGATTCAGCCGCCATACTTTTCAACTCAAAATTTCTTTTTCCCCATCCACAGGGGGCCCAACCTAGAAATTTCAATAATTCACTCAAAATTTTCCATTTGTTGGATCCCCAACAATTTTTTCTCATATTTCAATAATTTTCATTCCAATTAAAAAATTTGGCATGTGATCCGAATTTTTTCCCGGTGAGGGGAGGAGTGTAGATAGAGTATCTACATGTGCCGTTTACACTGACGGCTATTACGCATCTTAGTGCGTCTATTCCGACCATCCGGTCTTTTAGTTCCACTTTGGCGATCCAGCCTTAGTTTCCGACAGTAGGATATGCGGAGGCATTCTAGCCACGCAGTGTCAATTGGTTGGACTTCTTATTGCCATGTGTTGCGAGGAACACAAAAACGCGGTTTTACTGTGGAACACCTATAAGTCCCCTATCATTTCTTTACAATTAAAACATAGGCGACATGACCGCTATTCACGTTGAGCCTGTGCAGAGACCCGGAAATTCCATGCGCAAGTGGCGCCAATTTCTTTTAAAAAACATTTCTTTCTATTTCTCTTCTTATATTACTGTAGGCCTCGCTCCAATGGTGATTAGTTCGGTTGTTATGGCAGAAGTGCCTTTTTAATTCCCGGCGTGTCATCTTCAACTTTATCAGCGCCTAAGACTGTAAATTGGTTTGATTAGATAAAAGCAAGAAAACTAACTGTCTAGAGATGCATTATATCGCAGGTACTTAAGGAATTGGATTGGCCGGCAACGACTCAGCTTTTTGCCGGATTCTTTTGGGTAAAACCTTTTTATTATCATTTCTTGCAAAATTCATCTATCCTATTTCGAACCAAAAAACTATAAAAATTATTACATAATTTTTATAGATGATGACAGCCCGGACTAGAGCTCTTTGTTGTTGTGATTGTTGTTCAGAGTGCTATTGGAACCAAAATTCATAAGTAGTCTCGCCATAGGTAATCTGGCGCGAAAACTTTTCAATTCTTTTCGCGAATATTATTCTTTTGGTCTAAAAATGGTCCAAGGACCTAGGGCAAATACCGGGGTTATCTAATTACTTCTGCGTTAGGATCTGCGGTTGGAATCTCCTTCCCAAAATCTCCATAAGTACCGGACCAGATACGTCCGTGGAGATTTTAGGTAGTAAGTATTCAGGGTAATTTGGAAGAGTGCAGGTGATTTGCCGCAGCTTCCTGACCAGCGCTTATTGTAGCATAGGTACTTAGGTAAGCCCCAAAGGTACTTATTGGGGGTTGTTGCTTTCGTAGTTGTGTGTGTGTTGGGTATCTTCCCCGGCGGCATGCTGTCGGTTTAGGTACCTGTACATGCAAGTACTTAATCAGCAAACGCCTTTGCGCGCGCTAAGACAACTCCAAGGTAACAACAGCCCAAAGAAGGTACAAATTCATTCTCTTTTTTCTGGTGAAAGCTTCAATAGAATTGAAGCAGCCATACTTATTAAACGCAAAAGCTTGTGTAGTAGTGTAGGACCAAATGCTGATCCGAAATTTGTCAAAGCTGAAATTTTAGTTGAACTTGAGTAGGAGATTCATAAGAAATTGATTAATGTTGCACTAACGCTCCGTGTTTACATTTTGAAGTTTTTCCAAGCTTTTATTAGAAAATTCGAGTAGATTTTTTGGATTAAGAACATTTTTTATGTCTGGGCTTCCTCTGTTTTTCCACGGTGATTCTGAAATTTGAGACTTAAAATTTCTGTATTTTAAATTGGGTTTGTAACCTTAAAAACCTATTAAAATCTAGAAAACGTTTTGAACGTAATGTTTACTGTTAAAACTGATTCTTTTAATTATGCGTTTTCCACATTTGACCAACTAAATCCTCTGGAAAACACTGTGCCTATTCACTTGAATTAGGAACTGTCACGTAAAATATTTGTTTGACTCTAGGAACTTTTCACACTTTGACAACACTTTAGACTATAAAAGCAATGCGATTTAAGAAATTAACTATCGCTGCATAATAGATCATGATAGCGCGGTAGTAAGTACTTTTGATTTACATGAGTACCCCCCAACAGCAACATTGTAACACTTCTGTATTGTGAAGTTTCTTAGAAGATAGATATTAATAATCTGGATGGCCCTTTATCGTTTTTGTTCACTTTGAATAGCCACCCCTTAATGAGCGTGTAAAGTTTTAATGTAACGATTATAACATAAATTTAAAAATTTTGGTCAGTCACACGACTCTTCTAACTCATTTTTGCATTCTGTTTTGGTTTTTCAAAATGTAGATATTGATTAAGCTCATTGCACTCTTTTTTTAAGAATGACCCATTTCCAAAGTGGCACTGTAACAAGTGTAAAGAATCTGAGGGTGAAGAACCACATTTCGGTTTCTTCTTTATCCACCGAAAAATCCATATATGAGCTCAAGGGATTTTTTTAGACAGAAAAGTACTACCAACAGCAAACTTTTTTACACACAATACGGTCTAAAATATAGGGAGTTCAAAATTTATGCTGTAGTGAATGGTGTGAAAAAACTGGTTTTGTCTCTGATTTCTCCTCTAACTTCTTCCCTTGTGGACAACTTCAATGAAAGTAAACTGTAGTTCTTTCAGAGAGCTACATGTTGCGTGTAAGACTGCATTTAAAAAACTCAATATTGATTTACTTCAGATGTAAAGTGCAAAATCAGGGGTGTAAACAGGTGCAAAGAAATACATTTTTAACTGTTTTTGATTGGTCAATATCTCCAGTACACTAGGATGCCTAACAAAAGTCTTTCACGGCTGAACGCACTACGATCAAAAGGCTATAAACTGGCTCAAACTCAATTTTTTTACACTTAAAGAGATAGTCAGGTTCAGGTATTTGAATTTTATAATGCGATATATTTAAAAATTTTCAATATTCAAGAGCGAGATGAGTGCTTTGCCAGTTTGTGCTTCTATTCACACTAAGGTTAAAAAAACTTCTTTTGAGAAAGTTCGAAGATGTTTAAAGTTAGGAAGATTTATGCTTTCATAATTCATCAACTTTTTAAAATTTAATTTTTCTAAGTTCTTAACTAAGATTGAAAAGGTTATTCGAGAAGTTATTCGATTCTGCAGTTTTCGAATTAATTGTTCCTATATTATTATTAAATTATATTTCTCTGCTGATTTTTGGAATTGAAAAACTTATTAGAGCCACGGACATTTAAATTTTCACTTTTTGCTACAAAAGAATATAATATTTTAGATGTAGTTTATATTAAAATTTGGGAGAACATGCTTCGGATCCCATTCGAACTGTTAAATTTTTTTCTCTTAAAATTTTAAAGGGTTATAATTCTCGGTTTTAGAATTAGAATTTTAAATATGTACGTCTTATTTTTTGCCAAAATTATTACATGATATCTTTATAGAACAAGTCGAATAAATTAAAATCTTTATTTAATCATACGTATTTGTTTGGTTTTCGGCCTCGTTCCCTTCGACCTCTAACGATCTGGCCCATTTTCCAACAGGGTGGCGACCTGATGCCCGATTTCTTATTTTTTAGTATCAATTTTATTTGAAGAAAAATTTGAACCTTATATTTTTTAATATGTTATTATTTATTTATTCAAAAAATATGCGAAATTTAGACTTCAAAGGTTGTCAGGAAACAATACAATGAATACAACCCGTGAATTTCATTCGAAATGCTTAAATTTCTCGTGGCCGAAATTGGATGATATCTATATAAAACAATATGCCATTTGATGAAAAACATGTTTTGAATTCTTTTGAACGCTTATCTGGTCACTTGTCTTTTTACTAGCGTAGCATCAGCATTTGGTTCAAGAAAGTTTTATGCTTTTTTGTGTTTTTGTTTGGCGCAATTTTATCAATATGTCTCTGATTCATGTTTTTTAATGTGTTTAGAAGCACAGAATCATTGTCGTTGTTTACATTTTTCAAAAATCTTCTTATTTCCTTTTTAAAGTAATGAATTGGCGGTAATATGCACGCCTATGACTTGCTGCTGAAAAGCATTCGATAAGTTTGGACACAGTTTGCGATATGTAATTTGAGATTTCGAGCTAATTCGCCGTATTACATCACTTTCTAATTAGACAAAGCAATAAGTAAATAACAGTGGCGGATTTAGGATTTTTCTAAGGGGGGCGGTACCCCTAAGGGGTAGGGGCGGAACCCTGACTTGGGCGGGAAAAATTAGCCGTTTTCACCTCGAAAATCGCTAAAAATCGCTCAAAAAATGCTCAATTTTGCGCACTATTTTTGGGCCATTCTGAACGAACTAGAAGGATTCAGAACATAAGACATAGCTCATTAGAAAGAACATTAAGTTTTCTTTACTATTTACTGAAACAATTTTCAAAATATGACAGTAAAACTCACATAATAATAGCTGTAAACATTAAAAGCTATAGTATGACAGTCTTCCTGACGGCCATATTGAAAAAACTGGAATTCTTTAGTAAACCAAAGAAATAGGTTATCATTCGAACAAACTATTTTTTGGCTTTCTAAAATGAGCTTAAACATTTAAAAATATGAAAAATAGCACGAGTAAAATGCATAACCTTGCGGGGCAGCCATATTGGAAAAAAATTAAAATTGAAATTGCAGGACGAACCATTCAGAAATACGAAAAACTAAAAAGGGTGAAATTCAGAGCACAAAAATATCTCATCTATTTTGCTATATTCCAAAATATAAAACTTAATCTGTTTACTGTAGGGACAAAGCAAAGCTTGGGCACTTTTTTCGAGCCTGGCATACTGTAAACATGGGCTAGCTATACTTTTTTGACAAAATAGTTTTTTTTTTTAAATTGTCCATCTAAAACACTTGATTTCATAGAAATAACTTTCAGTGGTTCTTTACTTCATCTCAAAAAACCTCACTTCACTGAAATGAGTTATTCAATGATGACCAGGTTCATCAGCTTCGACCGACTGGCACACTGTGTAGGCATGTTATAGGGGCATTAAACATAGGCTAATATTTGAGCAAGCTGAATGAATTGTGATCATTTATTGCATTTATTTTATTAACAAATACCAGCGGATGAAAAGTTATGGCGCTTAAATGTACTAAAATTCTCGAAATGTGTGAAAATGACGTGCCCCCTAAATCTGCCCCTGGTAACATAAAGCCTGGGCATAATTCAGCCGACGATTTCGTACTTGCTTTTCGTTTTTCTTTTTCAACAAATAATATTTGTGATAAATAAGCTTCGGGCAATATTTCCTAATCTCACTTATTTTGCCATTGCTGAGCCGACAACATTTTCTTTACCATTCGCAACATGGGGCTTTCACCTAGAATATGAACGTATGAAAGTTATCTGTAGCATCACAGCGAGAATTCAAGCGAAGACAGACGAGAGCCTGAATCTTCATAATCTTAAAAGCACCCCTAAAAAATCGATTGATCTTGCGGGACCAAATTTTCGGTGCTGTTTCTTGCGCTTTATCACATCGAGTCCCCAGAATTTGACTGCTGCACAGTGTCCACTCATGATAGTCCATTATTAGTCCGGGGGAAAAGCTAAGATGAATCTCTATTGGCTGTCGACTCAGCCTAGCTTTTGGATACGATAATAATTAATTCATGCGTCGTAGACTCACAAGCGGCCATACTCGTACTTTAGCTATAAATAAGCTGACGAATAACATTCTGAAATGGATGAAAGTGGATTCGCCTAGTCAAAATTTTCGACCATATAGTATTAACCTCAAAGAAGTGCGTGATGAATCTTCACAGAAAGTCAATTAAGTAAATTGGTGCATTGATGGAGTTGCAGGCAAAATGAAATTTATAAATTTGCAGCAATTGAGTAAGGCAACGACATGCATACACATTGCGTATACAAACATACACACATACAAATATAAATGCATGCTGACCAAGGCATTAATAACATGACCGCGCAAAGTAAAGGACTCGGAGACAGCTAAGTGGTTTCAAAACAGTAATTCTACAGCCAAAATAACGATAGTCTCGTGTCAAAAGAACCATCCATTTCGAGCATTTCTGGCAGGTACTCGTACACACATGGTCTCTGGGGGCAGTGGATTTGGTAGGTATGCACCGCCTCCCACCATAAGGCCAAATACTCATCCAGAAACCAAAGTGCCCCAAACCAGAATTCAATTTTTGAAATTTTTTAGTGTTTTCTCGCGATTTTTTGATGCCAATGGTGCCAATGGATAGTGCTCGATGAAAAACGGTTTTTTAACCTTTAAAAATCTTGCGCCCCGCCTAAAATTCTAGTGCTGCCCACCTTAGCTCGAATATAGCCCGTTTGAACTCAAAAGCATAGCCATACGAACCTTTTGTCTACAAAATAGCTTTTAGTCCTTTTTTCAGTCGGGGAAATAGCTATTAGTCTTTTTGAAACTCAGAAAAAATATCTGTAACATCTGAATTCAAATGGTATGTTTGTGAGTTCAAAAAAGACCTTTATAGCCAGCTTTCTAAGCCCAAAAAAGACAAAATAGAAACGATCTTTCGGCCAAAATCGTTATATAGCTATCAGGTATTTATGACTCAGGGCTTAGTAATATCCTATCTCTACCCCTCACGTCAATATGTCAATATATGATTGACACTATTGACTTTAGCTGCGATGCATGGATAGAAAAAAATTTTGAACTAATCTTGCCCGTAATATTATTAGAAAAGATCCTTGTCAGTCGGCTTTTTCCTTATTTTTCTGAATCGTATGCTTACATCTAGAAAGAAAGAAGTTATAGGGTATTAGTAGATATTATCTGAGAAAAAATATACAAGGTTGCTAATAAAACAGAATGGCATATTGATCCCTATAAGTTCTTTATCGCTTGACCAAATTAAACGAGTCTTTCTTGTTCTGAGAGCCCTTACCTCTGTAAGACAATGCTAAAGTTTTTTTATTTATACTAATTAAGCTACTGGTTGACACCAAATTAAGCAAAAGTCGTTTTTTCATCTTTTTTTGCAGATTTTTCGCCTAAAAATCTCAATCTTTACAGCATTGTAACTCTTTAAAAAAGAAAAGATAATTCAATGCAGATTAGTTTACATGAAACTAAAATTATTTGTTTATTGCTCTGTAAATTTTGATCTTCATTGCTTAAGTCTGTGCGGAAGAACAGCGTTTCTCAGGTCCTTCCATTCATACATCAAGTTTTTTAATGTGCTAGCCGTTGCCAAATGTTCAACCTTTAATTAAAGTTTTAATTATTTTGCAGCAACACTGTAAAGTAAATTATGTGAGTGTCAGACAATTGAAGAGCTTTAAAAAAGAGTTGATTTAAATTCTTAAGATTATTTTAAGTTATAGGGTTACACCCACACGTGGGCTTGGGGAAGGGGTATGCACCCATCAGAAACCAAAATACCCCTTTCTCCTAATTTAATCTTCGAAATTTTTCAACAAACTCTTTGATGCTAATGGATTATGCTTCATAAGAAACCTTGGAAAATGGTGTTTTTTCGCCACACCACCATTTTTAAGACTTCTTTTGATTTTTGATAAATCTTGCACCCCATCTAGTATTTTGGTTGCTGCCCACCTATGGTTAAAATGGCGAATAATGCTTCTGACAGATGCTATTATGACTTAAATATGACTTCTGCTTACTCTATTGTAGACCAACAGCAACTCAGCGCATAAATAAAACTTATAGGCTATTGAAAAAGCAAACCGGATTAAATTTGATGCAGCAGTTTTGATGAATTTATGGGGACCAATATGCCATTCGTTTTTTAACCACTTTGTGTAAATATTTATGCGTGTGTGCGTGTAAATTTATGTATGTGTACCTTGCAATACATTTTAACATACGTTTTTCTTCACAGTCGGTCAGAATCAACATATCACTGACGAACATTGAGCATTCTATAACCACAGGCCTATTCTAGATTGCGTGATTTAGAAATAGAAGAGTGATGGTGAAAGTGAACAGAATTACGGAGAAAACATTGCTAAATTTCATATTTCGTCCGTGAGAGTTATCTTTTTTGATGATATAAACATACATGTTCAGAACGGGTCTGAAGAAGCACGAAATTAGTAAAAAATGACAATGCAAAAGTTGCTGTTTATTCAAAAGCTATGAAAATTTTAGATCCCGTACGTACTTTATTTTTTTCATTTCTGATTTCCTTTCTTAGATTATTTATTTGATTTATTTTTTTATTTATTTTATCTTCTTTTTTGTTTATTTTTAAACTTTGCTTTTTTATTGTATTTCATTGAGCAAACTAGTTTATTTTTATTACACCCCAGTATGTGTTTTATGAACTGATTTTCTTATCCAGCGCTCGATAGTTGCACTTGAATACTCGTAAACGAGCGCACATCAAATATTTCAATCAAAGCTCAATTGGTGACAAAAGGTTCGCTATTAATAATATTTAATTTCATTAAAAATTGCACGCTGAAGCACCAGTTGTGCATCAGTGTTTTTACAGCCTTTTGAGCGAAAAAGATAAGCATTGATTGCAAAAATTGAGTATAGCTTATAAGGAGACAAACTGAAATAAATGACATTAGCTGCGACAAGAAATAGTGATTCTGTACCAAAGACCTCTGTGTAAAAATTTGTTTGTAATAGAATTTGTCAAATTAGGGTTGCTAAAATTATTCTTTTCATTGTTCTCTAAAATCTTTTGCGATTTGGCTTATAGCCGCCCTAAGCGACCGCCCGGCTAGCAACCCCCACCCTGTCGTCGCCCATGCACGGGTATCTCCCTGACTCCTAGCAACGTCAGACATGCACATAAAGAGGTTCGGGATTTACTTCAATAGGAAAGTTTTACCGGAAAACAGTCAACTTAAGATTGAAAAACGCAATAAAATATGATCTTTTTTCACAGAGATGATCGATATCAAGCAAAAACGGCCGATTACGTTCTCTAAATATAAGATTTATATTAATGTAAATTCATATTTCAGCTGAGAAGTCTTTAAGAGGATCCCTACACCTGCTAACCGTGTGCACATTAACATATTGCTCGACGTCTGACATGCGCTCTGGGGGAAGAACTGGGGATTTAACTCTCCTAGAATGAAACAAAAAGTTTTGTGGGAAATATGTGACAGAACAGAAGACGATATGGTTAGAAATAAAAGTTTCTTTTCAAAAGTGATTCAGATAGATCAGAAGCTGCGGAATATGGTCGTTTTTACGCTATTTCAGCATATATACCGGTTTTCATTTTAGTCAGCAAAATCTCAATTACTACCCCTAGATCGGATGACCTTCCAGATAAGCCGATGTGTATTTCACTAGCTGAATTGCGCATGGGAGTAATTTTAGGTCCAGACGAAAGAAGATATAATCATTACACAGACACCTTAGAATGAAAAGTTGAAACTTTTTTTGAGAAAAAAGGCAAGACAAAGGCTAGCAAGCGACTGAAAAATGAGAAATTCCCTTCAAATCGCTTTAGATTCAGGTGCAGCTGCTGATTAATATATTTTTAAAGGCTACTTGAGCTTATATAACAGCTTTTGAATACTGTTTTCCGAAAAACTCGCCATGCTGCGCGCCAATGCTAACCACTCTGTTGACGACCAAGTAATCAGGAGAATAAATTCAATGAAAGAACCCTCTGTAATATTTGTACTTCTTTTCTGAAAATGTGCGAAAGGGCGACCAATCAGAGCCATTTTGAATCGTCTTCACGTATTTGCGTTCTGTGCCTAAAAGCAATCCTCACGGAAAAGTGGTCTACTTATATAAACGTGTCTACTCGAACACGGGGAATAAAAAGAATCTATTTTCCTTGTTGAAATTATTTAAGTCGTAAGTAATACTTAGTATTTTGTGTTCTAATTGATGAATTCTATTGTTGCCGCACAAAAGACAGTCGCAGTTTAAACTTTACGTAGGTACCATTTCACATATACAGAAGACAAGACTAAAGATGAGACTATAGTCTATTTCATTTATTCTAGAGCTTTTTCTGTACATTTATTTGAGGGCTACAGTATGCCTAACAGGTGAGTTACCTTAATTTGATAGGAAAAAGTTGAGTGGTGAGCTAGCGGTCACCATTATTTGATTTTTGATGCACTTAACCGTCCATATAGACTTAGTTCAACTATCTAAACAGTGCTGTAATTTTTAAAGCTGAATACGAGATATCATGGGTAGAGCGCGTCAGCGCGTACCTATCCTTGGTAGCGCGCTAGCGCGTACCTATAATATACTTGGGTACCCCAAACATAGGTCCCTCCAGTCACAGCTATAATGGCACACATATGAGAGGTCCGGTTTTTTCAAAAGGTAGTTAATAAAAAAAACTTAGGACCTCCTTTTTTACACTCTATACCGAGCTAGTCGTGAGTGTGTAAAGTTTACAACAATAATTCAAATGATTTGCAGGAGGGCCAATTTCTTTCAAATGTTTTCCCCGATTAGTAGGTTATGAATATAGTCTTAAAATTTCTTTCCACTCATTAGTTGTTGCGCAGGAGCGCAAATTAGACGGCCTTTTACTGTTTTCATGCGCACAAGCATATCTAACCCAGTTTTAAATTCTATGCAGTCTGATCGGTTTCAAAAGGTAGACACTTATAAAATCTAGGTGAGCCTTTTTATATTTTTTGTTAATGTGATAATTTCAAATTTAGAGGCGGTTTATTGTAAAGAGTCTAGGACAAAAAAATATTTTTTCCTGCCATATTATCCACCTAGTAGACAGAACAAGGTAATTATCTTTAAAATTTGCCTCGTCCTACGCGCTACACGTCAAAGTTTATTTTGTTTCTTTACAATCAATATTGCATTATTAGAGCAGGTGTCAACTTTACACTTAGAAAACTTTTTCCGCCCAGAGAGTCGTGGGTGATGAATTTTTTAAAAAAATGTTTCCGTAAGGTCAGAATACGAATCTGACCTCTAAACTTTTCTACAGTCACTGTTTGTTGAGGTATGAAGAGGTGAACTTTGAATTATACATCTTATTTTCTAATGCCGATAGACAACTCCGTATTGCATATTGTTTGATCAGATTTTTCTTATTTCAGAGGTTTTTGACTCATCTTTAATGAATAATTATTTTTATTATCATGAATGCACTATTCGTTAACTTCAGTAGAATGATGAATATTTTTCAACTAGCAAAGAAGAATGCTCCGATGGAACAAAAAAGATGAATATACTTGGTATAGTGGATTATGAAGGATGTAAAAAGAGGGGACTAGGAACAATCTACCTAAAGTCGCAAAATATGCTAAAAATCACACTTTTTCTAAGCAACGCAAAAATTCGAAGTATATTCTGCGGCTTCGAACAAAGTGTCTGTTTTAAATAATGTTCAAAGTTTCAGATAAGAGTGTATAAACGGAATCTATAGTCTTTACTTTTTTTCAAATTGCTGGCAGATGTAGCAACGCTGACTAGCTTCGTATCTTGATTGATAGAAATCCAAGTGGTATTGTATTTGAAGTTGTTTTATTTTGTTATGAAGATTAAAGCAAGTAAAGCAGGGGCCGATTAATTAGGGCACACAATCGTTACGGGAATGCTACTGTACTTACATTTAGTCTGTTTCAAGTCAACTTACGCTTTTCCTGCTCTTTTGAACCAACAATTTCTTCAATTGTCCTGGATGCATCGATGTTTGCTATTTCATTCAATTGGCTTAGAAAGACTGTTAGTGTACTCAATATCATTTCTCAGAGCTACTGCAGAGCTAAGGTGTTGCTTTTTCAATCATTTTTATCGTTTAATATTTATTTCAATCTGTTGGCAGCAAAATATACTTCGATTTTTTGCGTTGCTTAGAGAAATTCTAATTTTTAGCAAATTTTGCGACTCCAGGTAGATTTTTCCTAGTCCCCTACTTTTAAATCCTAATAATCCACAATTCCAAGTATATTCATCTTTTTTGTTCTATCGGAGCATTTTTCTTTGCTAGCATGGTTTCAGTATATCAGTCGGTAAACACATACAGTAACATACCACAATAATGACAGCAGTCCAAGAACGCGGAAAACAATATTGTTCTTAACATCAGCATTATCCTTTTCAAACAAGACAACCTTACATTATTTAAACAGTTCAATGTTTTTCAGCATAAACTTTACGCAAATGTCAAGTGTAAGGAACACTAACGCTCAGATTTGAAAGCAAAATAAATTTGTAGTATAGACTACATATTGACAACAAATGAATAGTGCAAACGTTACACAACTACAAGGTGGATAGAAAACTAACAGTCAGATTCCCCAATTCTGATTTTACGTCGAACATTTTGAAGAAAATTAAACTTCCGCAAGGCTCTACGAACTAAATTTAAGATGCAGTGTAAACTTTACACAACCACAAGGTGTGAGGAAAATTTCAGTCGGATTCGTAATTCTGATATTACTGTGATACTACGATCAACATTTATGAAAAGATTGAGTCTCCACGACGGACCGATGACAAACAAATATCAGATGTAAACCACTTTACACCACTGTTTAGTTCAAACAAAGTGGCGTATCAAATTTGGTGTCTGGTTAAGTTTAAGACTTGAGATTATGTCCAGACTCATAACACATAAGTTGGATAAAAATCATGACAGAAACACGTTCAACTCCCCCATTTTTCCGAATTTATACCTTGCTAAAAAGCTAAATATTGATGTGAACAAACGCAATTCGCTGAGAAGCGTACCCTTTAGAAAGTACTTTATTTTTATCCTATTCGACCTCGCCCGACTTCTGAACAGAGAAAGTGGCGAACAAAAAATGGATACACACTTATTTTCCGCTGTCCACCACATTGTAAACTTTAAAAATCTGAACCTGACGCCCCATTGAGTGTAAATAAATTCGGTTTAGGCCACTTTGTAGCCTTTTGATTGAAGTGCGTTGGAATGTGCCAAACTTATGTTCCGCAAAATATTTGATATAATTTGCCAAGCAAAATACGAAAAAAACCTGTTTTTTGTCGCCCATTTTACACCTCAGATTTAGAACTTTACACCCCCGTAAACAACTCAATATTACGTTTTTTCGAACTGCAGCTTGCTTCGACCTGTAGCCCTTAAAAATTATTTCATTTCTATTTTATATAATTAATCCCAACTCATAATCGAAAAAGTTGGCTGAGAAATCTCTGACAAAATCTATTTTTTCACTCATCCACGAGAGTGTAAAGTTTAAATCCCTGGTACTAATTGCGTATTAATTTGCATAAAAGTTTGCTGGTAAGCACAAGATAGCCCTTGATCCATAGTACATTTCTGTCTGAAAAAATTTCTTAAATCTCATAACCGGAGTTGTTACAAGACATAAACAAGTCGAAAGTGTACTCAGTAGATTTGAAATCATCAGTCTTTTTTTTAACCCTCATGCGAGAACGGATGCGTCAGCCTCTGCACCAAATCGGCAAGTCGGCGAAGTTTTGCTTAGTCAATTCCTGGAAAATATTCATCATTCTACTGAAGTTCAAGAATAGTGCATTTATGATAATAAAAATAATTATTTATTAAAGACGAGTCAAAAACCTCGGAAATAAGAAAAAATCTGATCAAACAATATGCAATACGGAGTTATCTATCAGCATTTGAAAAAAATATATAATTTAAAGTTCACCTCTTCATACCTCAACAAACAGTGGCTGTAGAACAGTTTAAAGGTAAGATTCGTTATTCTGACCTTACGGAGAACATTTTTAAAAAATTTATCATCCATGACGCTTTGAGCGGAAAAACATTTTTCAGTGTAAAGTTTACACCTGCACAAATAACGCAATATTGATTGTAAAGAAACAAAATAAATTTTGACGTGTAGCACTTAGGATGAGTCACATTTTAAAGGTAGCAGGTAGTTACCACATTCTGTCTACAAAGTGGAGAATATGGCAGGGAAAAAATATTTTTTGTCCCAGACTGTTTACAATAAACCGCCATTAAATTTGAAAAATATTTTAAAAAAATAAAATAAAAAGATACTCCCTAGATTTTATAACCGTCTATCTTTTGAAACCAGAAAGTCTGCATAGAATGTAAAGCTGAGTTAGATGTGCTCGTGCACATGAAAACAGTAAGAAAACCGTCTAGTTTATACTCCTGTGCAACAACTAATGAGTGTAAAGAAATTTTAAGATCAGATTCGTAAGCTACTCATGAAGGAAAACATTTTCTAAAAACAATTGGCCCTCTGCAAATCATTTGAATCTTTGGTGTAAACTTTACACACTCACGACTCGCTCCGTATTGAGTGTTAACAAAAAAATGGGGGTCCCCAGGTTTTTTATTATCTACCTATAAAAAAACCGCACCTCTCAGATGTGTGCCGTTATTGATGTGAGGGGGCACATACGTTGGGGGTACCCAAGTATGTTATAGGTACGCACTCAACGGCGCTACTTATGAATTTAAAGTTCAACTATTTATACCTCAACAAAGTGTGACTGTAGAATGGTTTAAAGGTCAGATTAGTTATTCTGACCTTACGGAGAACATTTTAAAAAAGAAATTCTCATTCACGACGCTCTGGGCGTAAGTACTTTTTCAGTGTAAAGTTTACACCTGCACTAATAACGCAATGTTGATTGTAAAGAAACAAAATAAAAATTCTTGGCGTGTAGCGCTTAAGACGAAGCACATTTTAAAGGTAGTTACCACGCTCTGTCTACTAAGTGGAGAATATGGCAGGGAAAAATATTTTTTGTCCCAGACTCTTTACAATAAATCACCTCTAAATTTGAAAATTTGACTTTAAAAAAATAAAAAAAGACCCCTAGATTTTATTACCGTCTACCTTTTTGAAACCAATCAGACTGCATAGAATGTAAAACTGACTTAGATATGCTCTCGTGCACATGAAAACAGTAAAAAACCGTCCAATTTACACTCCTGGGCAACAACCAATGAGTGTAAAGAAATTTTAAACCCGATTCGTAGCCCACTAATTAGGTAAAAAATTTCAAAAAAAAATTGGCCCTTCGCAAATCATTTGAATTTTTGATGTAAACTCTACTCACTCACGACGCGCTCGGTATTGAGTGTAAACAAGAAAAAAATTGGGTCCCTAAGTTGTTTTATTGTTTTATTATCTACCTTTTTAAAAAAAACCGCACCTCTCAGATGTGTGCCGTTATAGCTGTGAGAGGAGGGACATATGTTGGGGTACTTCCAAGTATATCATAAGTGCGCGCTAATGCGCTACCTATGATATAGTATAATCAAGCTGAAATCTTCGCTTCGAGTTGAGTTAGTGCAATGGCTGAGGTATCCGTTCTCGCATGTGGATTCAAAAAGAATAACGGGTTCAAGTTTTCTGAATACTGACTTTTCCTTTTTCTTAGTTCTTTTGACAAAACCATGCACTTCATTTTACTTATTCATCAATTTAGGTTCTGCAGATGACACTTTTTGTTTTTCGAATTTCGCCTTAGTTCTCGAATGGGATTGTAAAGTGTCTGCGAGGAAATCTGGGGGTAATTAGACACATTTTGGTCGAGTTTTCGACCTGTTTATGTCTGCTAACAACTCCGGTTATGAGTTTAAAGAAATTTACTCTGTCAGAAATGTAGTACGGATCAAGGGCTATCCTGTGCTTACCAGCAACCTTTTCTACAGTCAATAAAGAGTACCAGAGGTTTAAACTTTACACTCTAGTGGATGAGTAAAAAAAACTGATTTTGTCCAAGATTTCCGTGCCAACTTTTCGGTGATAAGTTAAGATGAATTGAATAAAATTGAAATAAAGTAACCTTTGAGGCTACACGTCAGAAGCAAGCCGCGTTCAAAAAAAACGTAATACATTAAGTTGTTTTTGGGTTGTAAAGTTCGAAATCTGAGGTGTAAAATGGGCGAAAAACAGCTTTTTTTTCGTATTTTGATTGGTAAATCCAAATAAAACATTTTGCAGAACATAAGTTTGGCACACAAAAACGTACTATAATCAAAGGGTTACAACCTGGCTTGAACTGAATTTAATTACACTCAATGGGGAGTTAGGCTCAGATTTTTAAAGTTCACAATGTGGTGGACAGTGAAAAATAAGTATTTGCCTTTTTTTGTTACCCACTTTCTCTCTAAAAAGTCGGGCGAGGGTCGAATAGGATAAAAATAAAGTACTTTTTAAGGGCGACGCGTCACAGCGAATTGTGTTTGTTTACATCACATATTTAGCTTTTTCGGGAGGTGTAAACTCAAAAATTTGGGGAGTCAAATGTGTTTCTATGTTGTTTTTTCTGCCAAGTTCTGCGTTATGAGTCTGGACATAATTTCAAGTCCAAAAATGAACCAGAATTCGAATGTGATACGCCAGTTTATTTGCACCTCAGTGGTCTTAAGTGCTTTTCAAATGATATTTATTTGTCCTCGGGGCGTTGTAGAGATTTAATTTTTTTATAAATCCTGATCGTAATATCAGAGTAATATCAGAATTACAAATCCGACTGAAATTTTCTTCACACCCTGTGATTGTGTAAAGTTTATGATGCATATTAACTTTAGTTCTAGAGCCTTGCAAAAGCTTTATTTTTTTCAAAATGTTTTACGTAAAATCAGAATTGGGAATCTGACTGTTAGTTTTCTCAACATCTAGTGGTTGTGTAAAAGGTTTGCACAATTCATTTATTGTTAAAATGTACTTTTTACTACAAATTTATTTCACTTCCAAATCTGAGCGTCAATCTTACTTTAAACTTGACATTTGCGTGAAGTTTATGCTGGAAAAACTCTGATCTGTTTGAATAATCAGAGGTTGTCTTGTTTACAAAAGGATTATGCTGATGTTAAAAACAATGTTGTTTTCCGCTTTCTTGGATTGGCACAGTCATTATTGTGGCATGTTACTGTATGTGTTTATTGACTTGATTTCCTTAAATCATCCTAATTAAAAGTAGGGTATTAGCAAAGAAAAATGTTCCGATGGAAACAAAAACAGATGAATATACTTGCAATTGTTGATTATTAGGGATGTAAAAGAAGGGGACTAGGAAAAATCTACCTAAAGTCGCAAAATCTGCTAAAAAATTTTACTTCTCCTGAACAACGCAAAAAATCGAAGTATATTCTGCGGCCAACAGATTAAAATGAATATTTAACCATAAAAATGGTTGGAAAAAGCAGCACATTAGCTCATGCAGTAGCTATGGAAAATGATTTTGAGTAAACTAACAGTCTTCCTAAGCCAATTGAATGAAATAGCAAACATCGATACATCTAAGACAATTGAAGAAATTGTTGATTTAAAACAGTAGGAGACGCGTAAGTTGACTTGAAACAGACTAAATGTAGGTGCATGAGCATGCCCAACGATTGTGTGCACTAATCAATCGGCCCCTGCTTTGCTTGCTATAATGCTCATAACAAAATAAAACAATTTTGAATACCATACCACTTAGTTTTCTATCAAATAATCAGGATATAAAGCTAGTCAGCGTTGCCACTTGCCAGCAATTTAAAGAAAATAAACATTATAGATTTCGATTATACACTCTTATCTGAAACTTTGAAAATTATTTAAAAAAGACACGTTTTAGAGGCGGCAGAATATACTTCGATTTTTTTGCGCTGCTTAGAAAAAGTGTGATTTTTAGCAGATTTTGCGACTTTAGGTAGGTTTTTCCTAGTACCCTCCTTTTACATCCTTCATAATCCACTATTCCAAGTATATTCATCTTTTTTTCCATCGGAGCATTTTACTTTGCTAGTAATATATATGCTTGGGTACCCCTGACACCTGTGCACTTCCTACAGCTATAACGGGACAAAGGAGAGCGACAATGAAAAAAATTATGGAGACTCTCTTTTTTTGTTTACACTCAATATTGGGTCTGTGATGAGCGTGCAGCAGTTCTCTCTCGATTGCTTGTGTACAACTTAAATTTGAAGCCTCAAACAATTTAATTTTCCTGAATTGTAATCGAAGAAATTCTCCAGATAGCTAATTTTATTGTTTTTTGAATTTTGCATTACTTCTCCAATAAGAGTGTAAACAGTTTGAAAATCTGGGCGGGGGTGGGGTTGAAAAAAAACACATTTTAGTCATGTTCTCAATTTGTTTATTTTTGCTAACAAATCTGGTAAATTAGTCCCAAAAAGTTTTTGATAGAAATGTGCAGCAGCTTTGAGACTACTTTTTGCTTACCAGCAAACTTATGTGCACTCAATTCGGAATAAGTACTAGCGGTTTAAACTTTACACTGGAAGATAGTAACGTAAAAAGCGGACATTGTCAACTTTTCCGCTTATATGACGGAATAAATTTAATAAAACAGAAAGAAAGTACCTTCAAAGGGCTGACACGTCATAGCAAATGGCGTTAAGAAATACGCCATGTTGAGTAATTTATGCAGTGTAAAGTTCAAAATCAGGGGTGTTAAATGAGCGAAAAAACGTTTTTTCACCTGTTTTGATTGGTGAATATTTCAAATATTCTGCGGAACAGAAGGTTTGCAAGGCATACAGACGTACTACGGTTCAAAGGGCTGCAAACTGGCAGAAACCGAATTTCTTTGCACTCAGTGAGGAGTAAGGTTCACATTTTTAAAGTTTCCAATGTGTTAGATGATAGAAAATATGGTTTGGTCCAATTTTATTTGCCACTTTTTCCGATTAGAAGTATCAATATCAAGCTTTTTCAGTGAGATGTAAAGTCGAAAATTGGGTGTTGAACGTGTTATCGTCTAGTCGTTTTTCAGCCAACTCCTTCGGTTATGACTCTCTAGACATGATTGCAAGTCTAAGATGCAACAGGAATCAAACGTGACACGTCAGTTGAGCGAGTTTGTTTACACTCAACAGCGATGTAAAGTGGTATGCATCTAATACTTACTTGTCATTATATTTGAAGACTCAATTCTTCATTAAATATTAATTGTGCTTTCTGAGCATTGTCAGAATTAGAACGCAGACTAGAATATTCTTTACACTCGGTGGTTGTGTAAAGTCTACACTGAAAATTAAATTGGGTTTAGATCGTTGCGGAAGCTTGATTTTTTTAAAATATTCTATGTAAGGTCAGAATAACGGATCTGACTCTAAGTTTTCTCTATATATCCGGTAGTTGTGTGAAGGTATATACTATTAATTTATTTGTATTGCGAATACTTTACACTACAGACTTACAATATTTTCTGAGCGCTGCAAGACTTCATTTTTCAAAAATAAGTTCCGTAAAGTTTACACTGAAAATTAGATTTGGTTCAAGAACGTTATAGAAGCTTAATTTTTTATAATTTCGAATTTAAAAGTGAGGATTAAAAATTGGAGTGTAAATCTTCTTAACACCCCATACTTGCATCCAGTAATTCCATGAATTTTAAGCTGAAATTACTTTGATCTGTTTAAATAAGGAATGTTGAAAAGATCATGTAAATCAAGAGTGTGGTACCAGCAAAGAAAAATGCTCCGATGAAACAACAAAGACGAACATGCTTAGGGATTACGGATTATTAACAGATACAGAGGAGGGTGACAAGGAAAAAGCTACTTATGCATACGCCTATAGTCGCCAGATCTGTACAAAACAAGACTTTTTCTAGAACAATGCAAAAAATCCAAGTATATTCTGCAGCCTCTGAATCACTGCAACCTTCTTTAAATAATTTTCAATGCTTCACAAAACAGTGTACAACCTTAATCCGAAACGTATACCTAATTTTTGTAAATTGCTTGCGAGTTGCGACGCTGATTTGCTTCGTATGTTGATGGATAAAAAACTAACTGCAATTGTATTTAAGAGCTTTTGTTATGATGAACATGATAGCGATCAAAAAGAGCAACTGCATATTTAATTTGCTGCTTTGTCATCCGTTATGTATAACAGTTTACTTCAATCCGCAAGCCCCAGAATATAATTCGATTTTTTGCTCTGCAAAGAAAGTCTGATTTTTAGCAAATGCTGCGACTTTAGGAATATACAAAAGTATACTTTTTCTCCTCTTATAATCTCTTATAATCCGTAATCCTAAGTATATTTGTCTTTTTGCTTGAATCGGAGCATTTATCTCTGCTAGTGATTATTTATTCGGCCTTTGAATTGTCATGGTTTACATTGACACTTTTCGTTACATAGGTACACTATTATGTGGTTTCAATTTCACTTCCTTGGTACCTGATTAATTATGCTTCACACAGTTATGTAATTTATTTATAATTCTACGCGTACAATTTTTATACTCATTTTTTTCTCATGTTTAACTGTGTTTTTACATTAAATGAAAGAATTAATGATTTTAAGACTAAAGGATTCTTTTTTGTCTGAAAGCTATTACGTTTTCGCCGTATTATTGGCTGATTATTGACGGAGAAACAAGAATTTTTACAAGGATATTTTCAAAAGCGCTTGAAACTGACTAAAAAACTGTTTATTATCACCAATCTAATGCTATTATAGTATTTAACTTCCACGCTTTAAGGTAATTTGGGCCCCAAGATTGGCTGAATAATTGAGCCTTCAATCGTGACCTTGATCCTCGCGCACAGTTGGAGCGCGGGGCTCGCGCCCACCAGAAACCAGAATACCCCGTCCCCTAGAATTCAATTTTTAAATTTTTTCAGTTTTTTGACAATTTTTTGGATCAAATAAATAGTGCTGGTTGAGAAACGTTGAAAAATTGTGTTTTTCGCCATACCACCATTTTTAAGGCCATTTTTTGACCTCCAAAAAATCTTGCACACTCTTTTTAGAATTTAGTCGCCGCCCTCCTATGGTCATGCTAAGTGCTACGCATCTGTGGTTCCGACTTCGAAGACGGAGCAGTCTGTAGGTAATAACGAGGGAAAACGATGGTTTTCATTTCTCCCTACCACAGATCTCGATTTCAAATTTTCTTGATATAGTTCAATATCGATCGTCGTCAAACCTTTTGAGCGCACTAAACTATTATTAATACAGAAAGTCTGTTACGATTTACAACTGGAGATGTTAGCAGTGACAAGAAAGAGAGAGAAAAAGTGTTGTTTAAGCTTGAATTTTAACCTTTTTTTACACTGCCCTCGAAAAACAATTAATTTTTTCAACGGCTGAGAGGGTTACTCTTTATGCACGTGCATGATCTACAATGAAAAGTGAAAACTTAACCAATATAATACTTTTTTAATCAAAAAAATTACTACATTTTCTATTCAAATCAATAATTCTTTAAATTTAACGAAAAATTGTCGTATTAGATTTTTCATTTAATTTAATATTATAATGATATTGAATTTATATTAATTCATTATGCATTTCATTTATTATAAATACAGTATCATTAAATTTATAACAATTTATACTTACTTTATTATGGTGTTAAGTCGTGCAAAAATTTTATAAACTCGTTGCTGGCTTAGCGACCAGTGTAAACATATATAAAGACACTCGCATTTTCCCATCATTGATCTTTGAAATTGCAATTACGCGCTACTTATAATGAAAATCTAGATTTCCTTCAAAATTGAAAATTTTGAGTTATATTTATTAGTGATTTCCACTGATTTAATTTAATTATATAGTAGTATGGAGGGCGGGTCGCACACGTATTTCAAGGGTACCGCCATGTTATAACATAGGGACAGGCCGCCTATCTTTTGTACACACTGGGAAATGCCACTTTTTAACCTGCTTAGCATTGGGCCGTTTAATGCAGCAATTAGATTGAAGCATCATGACGATAAAACATGCTGTGACTCAATTAGGCCGCTAAGTGACGCAACCGGAATAACACGCATTGACTAAGCAGCTTGTAGAAGCATATACGCGCTTTGGCGAAGCAATTTGAGGGGGAACACGCCAAGCCGGACCATTTTTGTAGGTCAAAAAAAGAGTTGCTCTCAGAGAGGCTTCTCTAGCATCATGTATAGCATTGTTAGGGTGATAAAAAATTAACAAATCTGAAGCAGGGGTCCGCTCTTGCTACCCCTGTACACAGTTGTGTGTATCCCCTGTACACAGTTGTGTAAATCTATTAATTTGTTAGTTTAAAATGCAATTTAACAATGGTTTTGCCAAATTCAAAAGGAACTGGCTGACTTTGATCCGTTTTAACATTAATTTCAATAGTATTGAAGGATTTTTTCAGCACAGGTATATAATGCGGGGTAATATATGAATGATTCACAATGTCCATGTACTTTCCTTCAATATTTACGACTTGCAAGAGGGGCGCAAAAACGTTTCCAACAATTTGAGGCTCAACTATATCGCAATATACGTAAAAATTATGCATTCCACCTAGCATATCGGGAGAATGATGGGCAGTTATACTTAATTCTTGCGCAATAGTGTAATTGATGTTATCAAGTTGACTTTCTAGAAACCCCAGCATATACATTAAATGTTTGGTCAACTTTACACTTCGAATATATTCAGTATTGATAATCAAATGACAAAACTTCTTGTTTTCATCATACTTTAAGCCAAGATATTCTGTATACTTGACTTTTTCTTTCAGACTGACTGTTTTTAAACCACTTTTTATGGTTTTCACAAGATCGTGTATAGTCAAGTACCTGGCTCGAGGAATCAGCATTTTTATTCGCGTATTATTTTTCAAATCATAAAACTGTATCATGTTCTGATCTTCGGCAATATTATGCCAAGTGTTTGCATAGATTATTTCGGCCAGCCCTACTTCCCACTCGCCATTGAGCACAATATGTCTGGGCAGCTTTGTAATAAAGGTAGATGCGGTATTTGATTCTTGAGAATTGCTCGGAAGCGTCATGTAAAACTGTTTAGGATCCATGTTTGTTTCCTTTACATTTTCTCAAAGTATTTATAGATTTCAGGCGTGTGCATAGATTTTACAATTCTTTTGAATGAAACGCCTTTTGCACGAAAATGTAGAAAGTAGATACACATATGACCACATGATGTAGAGAAAAGTCCCTGAACTCTCATATTATTATACGTGTATGATGAAGCATTTTTCTCAACATATTCTCTGAGCTCAAAAGGTTGCTGGCCATAGCTATCAAAGTAATCACAGTGCGCCTTATGACTGAAAAACATGGCGACCCAGTGTGACCCCGGCTCATTACTAAAATCCAAATTGACTATTAGTGCAGCAGGGTAGTGGGGTATAGGTGGAAGGCGATCAATAGGGAAGACGCCCAGTAAAATTCTCTTTACACCAGGATCAGCGCCTAGAATGTTCAGTATTTCAAGAGTGTTCATTTTCAAGCGTTATAATCGTGAAATGTATTGCGATTTTTATCAATCATAATCAAATTGTCGAATTCGGCATATATAATAATTTCTACTCCAGAGTCTGGTAAATCATCCGCAAACTTGACATTTATACTTGTTGTTCCTTCACGCACTAGATCCCAATGCCCACTATCATCTGCATCGGGCGTCAGGTCAAACACAAAGAAGCAATGACTCGTCTTAAACTCATTGCGGCTAATGAAATTGCCTTTATTATCATGACCAATATCAAGTGCATCGTACATCTGATTGAATCCCTGAATAAACTTATTATGCTTGAATGACACATTTAGTGAATGAGTTTGCCCTCCACATGTTACTCTTACATCATAAACACTAAATGGGCTGAAATTAAATGGCGATTTTGATAAACTGCCTCGAAATGCACTTCCTTCGACACAAGCAAAAACCAGCCGTCTTGGCAGCTGGCCGGTAAACAATGTAAAATTGGGCGTTTCTCTTGAAGGGTTGGACACGTGCATGTTTGTCATGACAACCCGTCTTATAGGATATTTTGCAGTATATGCTAACATTGTTTGCTCCAGAGCTAAACTTACGCTTTCCAAAACTTCTACTTTCCGCACAAACAATTTCATTACTAAAACATTAAGTTCTAGGGGAATATCTTCAAAGCACTGAAGGACAAAATTATTGTTGTTTCTGTGTAATTCTAGGCGAAAATCTGTGAAATTCAGCAAATATCTGTCTTGTGAGAACATGTCAATGTGTAAAGGCGCAGATACTTCCACAATATTTGAATCTTTGAACAACGCCGCACGTTCTTTGAACCCTTTATTATCTGCAGTGTCCACATTAGTCCCACCTTCATGAAAATACAGCGCAGACTGAAGATGAGACAGTTTCGCATCAGAACCATAATTTAATTCTGTTTCAAAGTATGATCTGTAAGCATATAAATCGGAGCTGTCAAACACTAATCGGCCGCCTAAAAAGCACTTAAGTTGCTTAAAGAATGTTTTGCCTATAAGATTGATTGGCGCATAATTTGGTACTGCAGCTCCAGCTGCGAGCGTTGGCTTTTTAATTCTTAGTGCCATGTATATATAACTCCTGTTCATTTGCATATAGTGAGGATCGGGTGGGATCCTAAATTCATATGGGCCTTCATTTGTTATAGGGTGCATAGGCTGCACTTCATCCCAAAATCCTCTTTTCACGGCAACTTGTGTAGGAGGAACTGTGAAAAGATCCAGTTCAGATTTCGTACTTGGAATAGATTTTACGTCTATTAGAGCCATTTTTCCGAATTAGTTTAGTAAATGCATCATCATTATTCCTATTTATAGACTTTTGACGCTTGCCTAAACCTTCCCCAGACATAGCCATTGATGCCTCATCTAAAAATTGCGCCGCCTCGTGCTTTGAATGTTCTTTGGCAGACTGAAATAATGGTTTTCCTTGCGCAACATCAGATGCAATATTAGCTCCTGCCGCTAATGCATGCTTGCCCGCACTTTTACCAATTGATCTCAGTACAGGCACAGCCATTCTAAATAATGATTTGAAGAAACTCCCTAACCCGCCACCTCGCTGGTATGGTACGCCTCTATACCCTTCTAGGCCATACCCTGTTTGTGCCGCCTGTTCTGCGTAATATTGTAGCCAAAGGCCACTGTTTTCAGGATTGAATTGAATATGCATTTTTAGTTTTTTCTATTTCTACAATATTTTTTCTATTTATAGATTTTATTCATCCCAGGAAAAGTCACCTTCAGAGGCCACTATGCTCTTGCGTTTCCTATTAGCTATACTCTCAAGTGGGGCGTTTGAACGTCTAAGGACTCTAGCCAACTCTTTTGCACCAATTGGAGCAGGTACTGTTTTACGATCACAGGTGAAGTCATGCACTAAATCAACAATATTTGATCCATATATTTTTTGCCCATCAATGACAATCTCACCCGATGGTTCAATTTCTATACTAGGATCATCATTAATATGCTGTAATAGTAGTTTTGCATTTGGCTGTAAGGTTTTTGGTATACCAGCTATAATTTCTTTGCTTTCAATTGATTTTTGTGGACCTAGAATAGTTAGTTCGTACGGTTTTTTACGCTGTTCCTGCAATCGGCCAAACTTGCTCAAAATTTGATTATATTTTATCATTTTCAAGCCTGATGATGAATGCTTGTCATTCAATATTTTATACATCTCCCGATCCATGGCGTTTAATACTTGATCCACTGGTTTACTTTGTTCAGCAATATCTGCTGGCACCAAAATCATTTTCTCTGCATGCTTCATTTTATAGCGTCTGCTAGTAAACTACCTACAACTGATAGAATAGGTGTCAATAAAAGAGGTAAAAAGCCACCGTTCTGAATAATTAAGCGTTTTTTATACCTTGTATTTACTCGCCTATTATTAGCTAAATATCGTATTTCGTTTTGGTATCTTCTTAACTTTTGTATATCTTTATCAGTAAAAGGGATGTTGCCATTAAGAAAATTGTTTGCGCAATCGCAAATGCATAAAAGTTGATCTTTACTTGCCTTATTTATAAGCGCATCACGTTGGGGTTTTCTTGCAACACTCAGCAAATGTAAGCAACTAATGTTTCGTTTTAGTCTATGAGGAGCCATTTTTACAGCTTTCAGGTAAATTGCACTGCATATTTATAGATTTTGGCACATACACTGTAGGGTGCTTGCTCAAAATATCAGTTTTCAACCTGTGTAAATCCTTGGCATTTTGTGTCAAGTCAATGAATAGGTATCCATGTGGTTTAGATGTAGCATCTGAAAAGGCTTCAAGAAAATATTTTGGATTGCTAGGGTATAATTGGCGTGATAAAATATGTGATTGCAGCTGATCTGCGGGGTTTTTGAAAAGGACTACATAATCTGAATTGATGCGCGAGGTACGAAGGCCATCATAATATAAGTTCTGCACGATCTGTATCACACTTATGTTCCAATGATGACAACCTCTAGTGAACAATTGCATAACTTGAGCATTTCCTTTACTTTCATGCATTAGATCGTCAAGAATCAATAGTTGCGGTGCATGACTCTTTTCTTTGACTATCTTCCTAAAGTCGGGTAACCCTTTAATGAAGGTAACATTCTTTATTTTATAGTATAGGGGCTGTTCTTCGCTGTAGCACCAGTAAATTTTGCTCATTTTTGTATCAATGATTTTGTCTCTATTTTCAATAAGCTGCTTCACAAATGTTGTTTTACCAGATTTTGTGGGACCAGAGACAATACACGCAAAAGGGTGGTGCATAATCATTTTGGCTGTTCATAGAATTTTAATTCTGCTTTTGACAAAATTGTATCAAATTTCTTTGGCCAATTTTTAAAATGCACTTTATACTCTCCTTTGCCCTTATTTATAATTTTACCTATTCGCTTATGTTGCTCAGCATTAGGTTCAGCTATTTGTAATTCTTTTCCATAGAATGCCCCTGTTATTGGCTCACCCATGATATCTTCTAGTTTATACATTTTTGGGCAACTGTCTGATACCTCTTTAATTCGAAATAATTCATCAGTGAATGTATGTTTACTGGCTTTTGTGAAGCTTTTTTTCAATGTTGTTATCCGCACCAATTGACCAACATCTAAAGGCTGCTCAGCAGCACATTTCTTTTCCTTTCTTAGCATAAATGCTAATAAATCACCAACATTTTCAGAATTCACATCATTAGGGGCTATTTTATTGAGACTAGTATGAGGAGTGCTATTATAACTTTCAATAATGCTTTTATACACTCTAGTCCAGTTTTGATTAGAATAATATGTCATAAACTTCATCAATTTATCTCAAAACGTTCTATGGAAACGTTCTACAAAATTTGCTTTTATTTCAGGGCTGCTTGTTAATATATGCTTAATTGAGTGAGCTTTCAGCAATCTATTGAATTCCCCTTTGAATTCATTACCATGATCGCTTCTTATTGATTGTGGAACAGCTTGTTGCAGAATTTTTTCAAAAGCCTGGGATGCTGCTCTAGCGCTCTTATTTGTCATTGCCTGTCCATAGGCTTTACGTGAGAAAACATCAACAGCCATTAAAATATATCGATTCCTAAAATTTCTATTCTGAAACTCTCTCAAGTCCAACAAATCTACATCCCACAATATGTTTGGACCAGCTACAATAATTGCTCGTCTGTGAAATCGCTTTTGTATAGGTTTATGCAACTGATATGTGAACTGCTTTTGTAGAAAAGATTTTATCAGTCTTGGTGATTTCTTTGAAACTTGCTGCAACTTATTCACTCCTGAAAATGAGGCAGGACTTTTCACATTAGTCCATTGCTTTTTAATGCTCTCCATTTTTTCATCATTTTTGATAAGTATTTGTTCTTATATTTATAACCTATTGTATTCCAAACTTTGTTCCAAATTTGACAAACTATGCTCCAAACTTTACAAACTGTGTTCCAAACTTTACAAACTTGCTATGTTATAACATATAAATTATGTTCCAAACTTTACAAAAAATGTTTTAAACTTTACAAACTTTGTTTCATATTTTACAAAAGTTTTTGTGCCCATTTGTCGATGTCCGACCTACACCACGAGGAGGTTGGCACAATGGTAGGTCATTTTCAGTTTATATCTATTTAACCATGGCTCTAGAACTCCTAACCACGTGCCCGGTTCAGAGGGATATTAGGCGCCCTATTGCCATGAAAGAGCAAAAAATCCTGAAAATTTATTTTTTAGTGTGTTCAAATGTCAAGTGGGACTGTAGATATGCCGTCAGACAGGACTTTTCTCTTAATGTATAGATACGGCAGTCCCTGTTTCTCTTGAATGTATGTCCACATCTGATTATCAGGTTGCATCCTGAATCCAATATTTTTTCCTACATGTGCTGTTTGAGTATCCAACACACCAGTATACTGATCAAAGGTCAGCCGATTAATTTTTTTCATTAATCCTTTACTGCTGACTTTAATATTTCCTGTCAAGTCGTCAACAGCAATATATGTTTTTGCGGCTAAACAGCACATGGCTGTTCCTTTAAACTCCTCTTTCAGCAGACCAGGAGTTCGTTTAGTGGCTTTTGATGTCACAAACCACTTTTTATGTATTTCCGCAAACTCTTCCCTGAGTTCAGGCTTCACTAAATCCAACAAATTTTCTTTAGATAGTGCCAAGTATATGCTGTCAGTGTCTGTCTGCATACACTGATAATCCGAAATGTCAAAATATTTCAACAGCACATCATAAAAGAACTCCAACATTCGAATTTTCGCCCAATTATAGACTGATAGACCA
Organism: Mermis nigrescens; assembly: GCA_036768485.1. NCBI lineage: Eukaryota > Metazoa > Nematoda > Enoplea > Mermithida > Mermithidae > Mermis > Mermis nigrescens. Next base: position 4,210,633 of record JAVLUZ010000271.1, on the reverse strand, counting down.
ATTATTATAGGCAAATCTAAAACAATTTCTTTCTTGAACATATGCACTTCATAACAGTTCGTTGTTATGAATTTAACTTTCTTAATATATGGGCTAAGACTTGCTTCAGCTGCTTTTTTGTAATTGGCATAAAACACATCTACGTGCTGTTCCTTATTAGTTAGTGTTTTGCCATATCCAGTGTTGCCCAATAGTTTGAAAGTATCAGCGATCATGGCCAGTTCAGGGTCCTCATCACCTTCTTGTCTATGCTTGGTGACAGTGTCCCTAAATTTTTCAAATGGCTTTGATCTATCGTACTGAATAACTTCATAAACTTTCTCCAGTACAAGGCCATGTTGGACCAAAAATCTAATCATTTCTGTGGAAAGCAGAATTTCTTTTCCAAAATAACTACTGATCAGATTATGTCGAGGTTTTGTAAGTAGCCCATTTTTCTCTGCATACTCTTTCATCAGAGGGCCAATATCCTCCCTACCAATTTCTGCATGTTTTATTATTGGCGGGAAATCGGCAAGTAAGGGTTTCAAATTTTCAGGAGTAGAAATATCTACTTTTGCAAAGCCAAAAACTGACCCATCTAAGACTGCTTGGATCATTTCTGCTTCATTTATCCAGACTTTGAAGTAAAATTTGCGAACAGTTTTCAAATATTCCCTCCTAATAGAGTGCCATTCGCATTCCCACATACTAATTACATTATAGCCCAGTGATCGTATGTAGGCTTCTTTTGTCTGAATCCATGCATGTGCATCTGCAGGATCCTTTTTCTTGTTTCTTTGTCCTGCCAAGCAGTTATGGCAGTGATAATAACAACCGTAAAATTCATATACTGTATGTGTATCAGCGCAAAATCCGTCAACAGGTAAGCAGGCGGGGCCTATTGTTTTTTCCTTATTGTTACCTAAATGCTGAATATGATGACCTATTTTTTCACTCTCACATTCTAAGTATTCTACTGAAATAGGCCTAGAAGAGCTAATTTTGTGAAATTTATTATTTTTCTCAATTATCCAGTGGTCGTAATAACCAGTAGGCATGTCTTTAGATTGAGCCCACAAGTATAATGCATTAAAATCCAGGCCTACTACTGATTTTACTGGTTTTAATGGGTTGTTCCTGATAAATGTTTGGTCTTTAATTGCTAATCGAGTCATAACCATTGAAAGACCGCCACACATACTCGATTTTAGCATATAGTAGACATTTTTTGAATTTTCCGAGAAAAGCGAAAATTTAGTGTCAGGAATGCTTTTGAAAAGGTACCGTTCTGTGGTTCCTGGTAAGGACATTGCTTCTCTAAAAATATCAATTTTAAATCTGTCCCAATACAGCTGTGACATGTTACTACAGGCTTCTAAGAAGGGAACAACATCCCTCATATTATAGAAAATTAGATAGTCCTTCAATGTAGTCATATTATATTGTTGCCAGTACTGCTGGCATTGTGCATAATCGGCTGTGCTGATGCATTCATCTTTAAGTGAGCTGTAGAATGCTTCAGGAGGCGGTAATTGTGTCTCAGACAATTTTTCAAATGAATCTAAATATTCATAAGGGAATTTGGCTTTTACTAATGTCGCCTTGTATGCTCTCATGAACACGTCTAAACTAAAACCAGGTGCAACATAAGTACTAACATCGAGAAACTTAAAAATGCTAGTGGATAAGCAAAGTGTTGACCCGTTTCGTAAAATTGCTTTTGGCCATGTATTGTTTTCAGGATCAGTCCGCACTTGTTGAATGAGTGCAGGAAATAGATTGCGTTTTATTAAATTTACATCATATTTTCCCGAATTAAATCCGAGACACGTAAGTTGAGTGCAGTATCTATACAGCTTAGTTTTAGTCCGAATCAATTTATTGAGCAAGCCTTTTTCTCGTCTAACATCGGCTTCTTGCTCCTTAATATATGCTTCACTAGTGCTTACTTTTGCATCAAGAGCATCAAAAACATGTTGAAATGTTGACAAAAGAATGACACTTTGTGCCTTTTGAATTTTTTCCAGATGTTCTAGAAGCCGTTTGACTAAATGATCCGGATTACTGTCTACAAAACATTGGGGCTGAAATCCCGGAACACTTGTATGCACTGCACAGGAAATTGGCTGATGTTGAGCAACAAATCTTAACTGTTCAGAAGTTTCTATGCATTTTTTTAAGAGAAGAGCTTCAAAATCGTAAACAGCAAATAAATTGCAAAAATGTTGCTCATTTTCAACCTATATTTCTTATTCCTGCAATTCTTCAAAAATCGTTTTCTTCAGCTGATATACTCCACCAGGAAACTTATGTCTTGTTTTGCCATGCCTGCAATGATGTTTTGCATGATCACCCAATTTTTCTGCTTTTCTAAATAACCGCCTGCACATGAGGCCCATGTATTGTTTAGCATACTGATCGAGATTTATAATGTAACTATAGTAAGCTTGTCTAGAATTGGTGTAAGAAATGTCAAGATTTAATAGCTTTTCATACTTTCTAACTACATTCTTCCAACAGACAGCTACCTCATCCATGTGAAAACACTGAATATCTACCTGAAACAATTTTTCGATCATTTCTAAATCTGTGTATGGGACACCAATAAAAGTCTCAACATTTGCTTGAATATTTTTCTTTTGGCAGTATTTGACAAAAAGTTGAAAAACTATGTTTGGCTCAAAGTTTCCCGCAAGACACTGTGCTAAACAGCGGAAAAAGCATAAATTATCATTAAATTTATTACAATTATGATCTTGAGTCATATGCAAAGTGTGTCGCTGATTTGTTACTTCTAGTGGGAGTTCTACATCTGTGCAACCACTTATAAAATCTTTCTGTGGTGTCACAAAAAACTCAACATTGGTTATTGCCAGTAGTCCCCATTTAGTGTCAGAGCGAGTAAATTTCTCTTCAATATCAATTTTGTGCAATTTTTCAACCACATTTTTTACACTCATTACCATTAGTTATTAGAACAGGTTTTCCTACTGGTGTAAAATTATTCTGACATGCGTACCAATGATTTACTGCACCAGTTTCACGATTTTTGAGGAAACACTTAAGTGCTGCATCTACTCGAAAAGCTTCCTTTTCATTTTGGAAAATATCGCTCAACATTTCCAGGTAATTTCCAGTTCCCTATCTATAGTTATATGCATGATCCAACACATCATTCACAGTTTTAGTCGTTCGGATAAGCCGCAAGTATCTCCCAACTTCATCCCTAATTTCTTCAGAGTAAGTGGACAAATCTTGTGCAATCATTTTATCCTCAGGGATAATTTCAGTAGTTTCAATTTTTTCAATTGGTTCAGTGACAGGATTAGCACGTACTTTCAGGCATTTTTTCATGTGAGTGTCCGAAAATAGAGTGTCACATGAAGGACATTTATACCTAGATCCTAAATGCGAAGAATTCTCATGCTCTGCTAAGCTGCTTTGACGTGTAAAGAATTTATCACATACAGTACATTGGTGCAGCTTGCGCTTCGGAAGCTGCGATTGGCACAAAAAAGATTACTGGCGTCTGCAGATGGAGGCTCCTTTGAAACCCCACTGGGACCAGTAACACGAGATTTGGCATTGTTGGTCATAGTAACGTTTGTCAGAATCTATATTTCAGTTGTAAGAATCCTTATTTATAGACTTTCAGATCCCGCTTTCAGGCAAAACCATTGTTAAATTTCATTTTGAACTGACAAATTAATAGATTTACACAACTGTTTACAGGGGATACTGCGTGCAGGGGTAGCAAGAGCGGACCCCTGCCTCGAATTTGTTGATTTTTTATCACCCAAACATGTTATACATGATGCAAGGGAAGCCTCTCTGTGAACAACCTTTCTTTACCCTAAAAAATGATTAGGTACCGCTGGGGCTGGGGGTAGGAGGGCCCATCCCCCATACATGCTTGACGTGTTCCCCCTCAGGTCATTCTAACACTAATGCTGGTCATATCAACACAGGTAACCGTTGTGATCTTTTGGCTATACTTAAGCACTGCCTAAGCTTCATTCAAGAGTTGCCTATCTTATAACATGGGCTATGTTATAACGTTATCCCCAGGGTAACAAGGCTAACTACCACTTTTAATCCTATCGTATTATAAATTCCAAACAGGCTGCCAATGCGCAATATTAGGGACATCAAGAAAAAATGCTTCACCAATGCGCTTATTATAAATTCCAAACAGGCTGCACGGACATCAAGAAAAAAATGCTTCGCCAATGTGCTTATTATTAGTCAGGCTGCCAATGCGCGATATTACCAGCTGCAAAAAATTGCTTCGCTAAAGCGCAATATGCGTCACAAGATGCTTAGCCAATGCATGATATTACGATTGCGTCACTTAGCGGCCTAATTGAGTCTGCTTATTATAATTATGATGCTTCAATCTATTATGCATTAAACGACCCAACAAGCAGGTTAAAAAGTGGTACCCTTGTGTACAAAAGATAGGCGGCCTGTACCCACGTTATAACATAGTGTATCACATACAGTACATACGTGCGCGATCCCCATCCATACTACTTATATCAGTCATTTTATTAAGGTAGAAACCAGATATTAAAGCACATTCCAAATTGATCCGAAAGCTCTTCAATCGATTCGTGTGTGTTAAAAGTGGAACTAGATTCTTATTTTTAATTATTTCACCGTTTATTTTTTCTTTGATTTTTAGTGCATTTTTGTACTCTTGTTTTACTTTTTTGGCAATTTTTTGTTTTTTTATTTCTCTTAAAATTATGCGAATTCGATTGCTTGATGATTTTATAGCATTTTATTTATTTTGTTCCTAATGGTGCTTAATTTTGTGAGGTTCTTTAAGAGTGGCGTATCTTGATACATTTTTTATTGTTTTATCATTAATCTGTCTTTATTTTTCATCTCTGTTTTGCTTTTAGTGTCCAACTCTTAATCCTTCCATTTGTTTAATTTTCTACTTAAATTTCCTCTTTTTCATATTTCCTTAATAATGTTTGCTGCTTTATTTTTAAGCACCCATTACAATTCAGACTTAAAAATCCTTATTTGTTCGGCCAAATTAAAAAGTTGTAGCAAAAATTTTGATTTTGAACTAATAGCATGCACACATTGCTAACAAAAGTTATAATATATTTCATTCTACGATTTTTAGCAAAATCGGTAAAATTAAGCAGTGATCATCTAAACAAATACGAGTATGATTTTTTAAGTTAAGAGTGTCGTCTTTCGAATTTTTGAAGAATATTCATATTTGCTTTCACTTAATATCCTCCTAATTTTGAATCGAAAGAAATTCATTTAATCGGTTTACTTGTTATTAAACAGAAATTTAAAAATTTTTAATGTTCAAAAGCTGTATGGATGCACACGTGGGGGGTAAGGACCAAGGGTAATTAGGGTTGGGGGTATGCACTCCCTCAGCAAAACAAAAATACCCCTCGCTGACGTGAATTTTTGAAAATTTTTTTCCGTTTCTTTCGCAATTTTTTGATGCCAATGGATAGTGCTTAGTGAGAAACGTTGAAAAGTGGTGGTTTTTCGCCATTCAACAATTCTTGCATCCCCAGAATTTTGGTGCTTCTTAAGTATGGGTGGATGTTTCGTCAGTTTGTGGTTGCACACGCTCTAAGGTGGAGAAAAAATTTTTTAAAGTTTCATTTTGTTTGTAGTTAGAAACAGTTACGCTCTCATAGCTCATTATTTTTTGAAATTAAATTTTTCTGAGTTCTGAATTAAGATTAAATGGTCATTTGAGAAGTGATTTATTTCTGCAATTTTTCAAACTGATTCTCTCCTATATTATTATTATATTTTATTTCTCTGATGATTTATATTTGAAAACTTATTAGATCTTTGGACATCCAAAGTTTCACTTTTCGCTACTAAAAAATATAATCACTTAAATGTTGTTTATATTCAAATTTGAAAAACGGCTTTCAATTCCTATTCAAATTATTCTATTATTTCTCTTAAAATTTTAAAGGTATAATTGTCGATAATTAGCATTTTAAAGATGTACGTATTATTTTACCTAATTGTTACATGATATCTATATAAAGCAAATCGACTAATTGATTAATAAATTGAAATCTTTATCCACGTATTCGTTAGATTTTCGACCGTTGATGACTCGAAACCTTCGACCTTTAACCATCTGGTCTATCTCTTAGCGACGTGGTGACTTAGTACTTGTGTTTAATATTTTTAAGATAAATTTTATATGAAGAAAAATACAAACCTTATAATTTTTCAATTATTTGATTAGAATAATTTGATAAATGCGCGAAATTTTTAGATTTCAGAAGTTGTCAGGAAACGATACATTGAATCACTTTCGTGAATTTCATTTAAAATGCTTGATTTTGCGGCCTTAATTGGGTGATATCTATAGAAAAAATATGCCATTTGTTGAGAAAGATGTTTCGAATTCTCGAAAACATCTACCTTATCACTTCTTTTTTACTAGCGTAGCATCAGCATATGCTTTTAAGTACATTTTAAGGTATTTTTGTGTTCCTGTTTGTGCAATTCATTTTATAAATCTCTGATCTATCTTTTAACGTTTATTGTTAAAAAGCACAGAATAATTGTCGTTGTTTTACTTTTTCAAAATGTTTTTATCTCATTTTAAACTTATGTATTGATGGTGTTATTCACGCTTATGACTAGCTGCTGAAGAGCTTTCACTGATTCTGGAGACACAGTTTGCGATGTGTGATTTGAGATTTCGAGCTAATTCGCCTTATTAAATTGCCCTATATAACACTAAGTAATTACTAAGTAATCCAAAAATATAATTGAGCCGACGATTTCAAAATTGCTTTTTGGTATCATTTTTCTTCATATAACCTTTGTGACGAATAAGCTTCGGGCAATATTCCCTCATCTCGCTTATGTTGCAATTGTGAAGCCGACAACATTTTCTTATCATTCGCAGCATAGGGCCTTCGCCTAAAATATGAACATTCGAAAGTTATCTAGTGCTAGCGAGAATTCGTGCGAAGACGGATGTGGAGGATAGAGCATAAATCCTCAGAATCTAAAATATCCCAAAAATCGATGGATCTTTGAACCGAATATTCAGTGCTATTTTTTGCGCTTTACACCATCGAGTCCACAAAATTTAATCTGCTGTACACCTATGATCTTCCTTTCTTAGTCATAGGAAAAGGCGAAGATGAATCGGCTGTCGACTTAGTCTAGCTTTCGGGTACGATAATAAACAACTTATGCGTCATAGATTCAAAAACGGCCTTACTAGTATTCTAGCTACGAATAAGCCGACTAATACAGTAACATTCTGAAATGAATATAAATGGATTCGCCTGGTCAAAATGTTTAATCGTATCGTATTACGTAAAAAATGTACAGTAAATATACAATGTGAAAGTCAATAAAGTATTGATGGAGTTGCAGGGTTATGTGATTTATGAATTTGCAGCCACTTGAGTGAAGCAACTGTATGTGCATACATACATTTATACATACATACATACATACATACACAAATACGTACATTCATACATGCATACCTACATATATGCATACATACATGCATACAGACATACATAAATACAAGCAAAGAAAAATGCTCCGATGGAACAAAAAAAGACGAATATACTTCGGATTATGGATTATTAAGGATGTAAAAGTAGGGCACTAGAAATAAGCTACCTTTGTATGTGCTTATAGTCGCAACGCAAAATCTGTTCAAAATCAGACTTTCTCTAAGCAACACAAAAAATCGAAGTATATTCCACGGTCCACAGATTGAAATAAACTAATGAACAAAAGAATGATTGAAAAAGCAGCATGTTAGTAGCTATGGGAAATTGGATGCAGTGCACTAGGGGAGACTGCAAGCCAATTGAATGAAATAATAAACATACAACCAAAGAAATTGTTGGTTTTAAGCAGCAGGAAACGAGTAAGCTTACATGAAACAAATTAAATGTAGATACACTTGCATGCCCGCAACGATTGTCTGCACTGATCAATTGACGCCAGGTTTCCTTGCTATAACGCTCATGATAACAGAATCAAACACCTCTAAATACAAATGCAGTCAGTTTTCTATTAATCATAATACGAAGCAAGTCAGCCCTGCAACTTACAAGCAATTTACAAAAAGTAAACATTTTAGACTAAGTTTGTACACTCTTATATGAAGAATTAAACATTATTTATAGGTTATACTTTTTTTAGAGACCGCAGAATATACTTCTATTTTTGCATTGTTTTGAAAAAGTTTGATTTTTAGCAGATTTTAAGATTTAAGGCGAATACATAGCTAGCTTTTTCCTAGTCCCCTCCATCTGTCACTCAAATTGCAAAAACAGGGCTATAATGTTAAAATCATGCGCCGAAAATACTTAAAATTTTCCAACAGCGACCTTTCTGATTTTCCAGCACATTCTTATATTCAAAACTGTTTAAGACCGTTTTGATTTTATCATCGCTGTTAGGACGCTGCTTCCAGCATTATGCGCATGAATAAGTAGCTTCACCAAACTGTAAGCAAAGCCAATATGTTAAAATTATACGTCAACAATACTTTAAATTTTCCAATAACGACATTTTGAATTTTTTCTTCGCGTTTGCACTGCGCCTCCCGTCACATTCCGAGACGCGCTTCCCGTATTAGTAAGTAGCTTCGGTTTTCATTAGAGTACGCTAATCATATGAGTATGTAGTTGCGTCGGCATGTTCCCACGTCAATCCCACATTTTTATTTTTTCCGCCTTAGCTCTCGCTTTTTGTTTACTCATTGTATTTCCTCACATGATTGAACAGGCCAGGTACGACAGTATTTCATGTGTAGGTTTACAATGATTTTTATTTATTTTCTTTCTTTTGGAATATTCTTTTTGTTATTGATGTTATTACTATCATTATAGTATTCATAGTATTCGGGCACATCGATGTAGATTTTCTATTCCTGTCCTGCTCTCGCTATCTATTTACTCATTGTGTTTCCTCACGTGATTGAACAGGCCAGTTACGGCAGTATTTCACGTGTAGGTTTACAATTACTTTATTATTTATTATTCCATTTATTTTTTTAATTATTTATATATTCTCTATTAATGTTTCTTTTTTATATATCATAATATTTATAGTATCTATAATGTTAATTCGTTTATTTCTTTATTCAATTAATTAATTTTTCCCTTTTTTATTTTTATTTTATTATTTATTTATTTATTTTTTATTTTAATTATTTTTTTTTCAACGATGAGAGGCAGTCTAGCCGCCTAGACTGGTGCCGCTAGTTTGCAGTGACAGTCAGAGGATTAAAGGCACGAAACTGTAGCAACCTAGTTCCTCTCTGATGACCTCGCCTGTTTATATTTTTCACGTTTTTTTGTGTATTTATTCTGTATAACTCCTGCTTACTTCTCTCGTTTCACTTGAACTCTTGCACCTTGTAAAACCCGTAATTTCTCATAATATAATTTTGTGTGCTTTTTATGTACTTGTGTATATACTATTTCTCGCGTCTTTTTGTTTCTTTTATACTAACAGCATGCCTAATTTATTTACCTTTTATTTATTTATTTATTTATTTATTTTTTATTTTATTTTTTTTCAATTTATTTTATTATTTTTTCATATAGATGACTTTCTGTTATTATATTACTTAATAATTCACAATCCCGAGGATATATTTTTTGTTCCATCGGAGCATTTTTCTTAGCTAGTACCCTACTTTTAATTAGCATGATCCTTTAGAATTTTTTTAAATCTCTTCTAAACAGGCAACTTTACCTTATTTAAACAGATTAAATAATTTAAGCTTAAACTTCATGCAACTTCTGGGTGTTAAGAAGACTTACACTGAGATTCGTAATCCTTACATTACGATTAACATTTTGATAAAAATTAAGCTACTGCAATGCTCTTGAACTAAATTTAATTTTTATTGTAAATTTCAGATAAATACTGAGTGTAAAGAAAATATGCAGCCAGATTCGTAATCCTGTCATTACACAAAACATTTAAAAAAGTAAAGCTACTGCAATGCTCAAAACTGAATTATATTTTTAGTCTAAACTTTACACAAACACTGTGTTTAAGAAATATACAGTTAGATCCATAATCCTGACCATACGGAACATATTTGGAAAAATTCATGTTCTGCAAATCTTTGGAGGTAAAATAAATTTGTAGTGTAAACTACAAATGGACAATAAATGAATCGTGCAGACTTTATAAACTACTGGTTGAGAAAACTAACAGTCAGCTTCGTAGTTTTAACGTTATGTAACTTATTTTGAAGAAGTTCAGCTTCCTTAAAGCTCTGAAACTAAACTTAATTTGCAGTATAAACTTTACACAGCTACAGAGTGTAAAGAAGATTTTTTGTCGGATTCGTTATTCTGATATTACGATCAACACTTATGAATAAAATTAGTCACCACAATAGCCTGATGATAAGTAAATATAGAATGTAAACCACTTTAAACCACTGCTGAGTGTAAACAAACGCGCCCAACTAGCGTATCACGTCCGATTGCTGGTATATTTTTAGACTTGAGGTCTTGTCCAGACTCATAACCGAAGAATTTGGCGGAAAAAACAACACAGAAACAAGTTTAGACACAATTAATTCTTGACTTTACACCTCTCAAAAATGCTCATTAGTGATATATTTGGAACGCAATTTGCTGTGACGTGTACCCTTTAGAAAGCACTTTGATTTTACTCTATTCAACTTGTCCGTCTTCTAAACGGAGAGTGTGATGGTGAACAAAAAAATTGACAAACATTTTTTCCACCATCCACTACATTGTAAACTTTATTAATCTTGACATGACTCCATATTTAGTGTAAAGAAATTCGATTTTGGCCAGTTTGCAGCCTTTTAATCGTAGTACCTTTGTATGTTCAAAACTTCTGTCCCGCGAAATATTTGACATATTTACCAATTGAAATAGAGGAAAAATGTGATTTTTCGCCCATGTTACACCCCTGATTTCGAACTTTACACCCCCATAAATAACTCAATATTGAATTTTCAAATGCCAATTGATGCGAGGTGTAGCCTTCAGATTGAGCTTCTTTAATTTTACTCAACCCGTCTCGACTTATAAGCGGAAAAGTTGGCAGTTGAAAATCTGAGACAAAATCCGGTTTTCACACTATTCACTAAGAGTGTAAAGTTAGAACCCCTAGGTCTAACTCCGCTTCGAGTGTAAGAAAGTTTGCAGGTAAGCCAAAGGTAGCCCTTGAGCCGTAAAATATTTTCGTAGATGGAGTTTTGGAGGACTTTTTATAAAGAATTTGGCAGTCATGAACAAGTCGAAAACTCGACTAAAATGTGTCTTTTATTGCTATTCTATAAATGAGTCATTTTTGAAAAAATGAAAAGTCCTATCGGGATTACACAATTTCTAACACTTTATAAAACCAGGCTAAACAGAATGCAATACTGAGTCAGAAGAGTTGTGTGACAGACCAAAATTTTAAAAATCTATATGTTCTAACGTTACAGTAAAACTTTACAAGCTTCTTACAACATGGGCAAAATGTAAAAAAATCAGAAAAAGCTAATTCGAATTTGTTTATTATCTATCTTTCAAAAGAAACCGCGCAATCCAGAAGTGTCACAGCTAAAGGCGTAGTCACTTTTAAGGGGGTTCAAGTATATTAGAGGTACGCGCCAACGCGCTACCAATGATACACGCCTGAAGCAAGGCATTAATAACATAGCCGCACTAAGTCGAGGGAGGGGTGCAAATTAAGAACTTGAAGACAGCTAAGTCCTCTCAAAAAAGCGATTCTAAAGCGAAAAAACGAGATTATCGTGTATATCCTTTTCGAACATTTCTAGCACATACAAGTATATACACGTGGACGTGGAGGGGGCGGGCTTTTGGGGTTTGCACCCCTACCCAGAAAGGCCGAATAACCCCCAGAAACCAAAATACTAGAATTTTCTTATATTTTTTCGCAATTTTTTGATGCCAATGGATAGTGCTCGATGAGAAACGTTGGAAAATGGTGTTTTATTGGCATTCGCCATTTTCTAAGACCGTATGTTTACTTTTTAAAAAATCTTGAACCCCCACCCCAGAATTTTGGTGCTGCCCACCTACACTCGTATCTAGCCGTTTTGAACTCAGAAGTATAGCTAAAAGGACTTTTTGGTTCAAAAATAGCTACTAGTTCTTTTTAAATCGGGGAAATAGCTATTAGTCTTTTTGAAACTTAGAAGAATTATCAATATAGAATATCAGAATATTTCAAACGGTATGTTTGCGAGTTCAAGAAAGGCTTTGAAGCTACTTTTCTAAGCCCAAAAAGACTGCATTGAAACGTTTTTTCGGCCAAAAGCGCTATATAGCTATCAGTTATTTATGACTCAGGTGACAGATAACCCATCTCACCCCATAAATGTTTGACACTATTTACTTTTTATCTGCTATGTACATATAATCAGAAAAATTTTTTCAAATTAAAAAAAAGAGTAGTGCCGGTAATATTATTGGAAAGATCCTTGTCAATCATTTTTTTCCATATTTTTCTGAATCGTACGCTTACGTTTATAGTCTGTTTCACACAACTTCAGTCACAATTTCAAAACTATCTCCGACAATAAGCTGACAGATTGCTATTGTAACCCAAGGCTTATTGTATATTGAAATTCTTAGAATCTGTGCGCGAAGTTATGTGAAACAGACTATATATTTAAAAAACGAATGACTATTGAACCCTATAACTTCTCTAGCCAAATTAAACGCAGCATGTTTTTTCTAAGAGCCTATTACCTCTGCAAGGCAGTGCTAAAGTTTTAATAATACTGCTTAAGCTGATCTTGGTTTGCATTAAATTTTTCATCTTTTTTGCAGATTTTTCGCTAAATACGCTATCTTTACAACACTTTAACTCTTCAACAAAGAAAGACAATCCATCGCAGATTAATTTACATGCAGCCAAAATTATATGTTTACTGCTCTGTGCATTTTGATTTTGATTGGTTTAGTCTATGCCAGCAGCGTTTTTATCACGAGTTGTTGCATTAACACTTCAAGGTTTTTAATTTGCTAGACATTTGCCAAATATGCAACCTTTGGTTAAAGTTCAATTATTTTTCAATAACTCTAAATACAGTAAAGTAAATTATGTGAGTAATAGACAATTAAGAGAGCTAACAACAGGAGTTGCATTTGATTGTCTTATGATTCTTTCAAATTATAAGTTACAATGGCAATAAATAATAACAGAAAGTCATCTATATGAAAAAATAATAAAATAAATTTAAAAAAAAATAATAATAATAATAATAATAATAAAATAAATAAAAAATAAATAAATAAATAAATAAATAAATAAAATAAAAAATAAATAAATAAATAAATAAATAAATAAAAGGTAAATAAATTTGGCATGCTGTTAGTATAAAAGAAACAAAAAGACGCGAGAAATAGTATATACACAAGTATATAAAAAGCACACAAAATTATATTATGAGAAATTACGGGTTTTACGAGGTGCAAGAGTTCAAGTGAAACGAGAGAAGTAAGCAGGAGTTATACAGAATAAATACACAAAAAAATAATAACAGAAAGTCATCTATATGAAAAAAAAATGTTTGTGACAGATGCTTTCATGACTCAAAAACGACTTCTACTTAATTTATTGTAGACCAACAGCAACTCCACCTAACCAAATAAAACTTTGCTAACATTCCTGCAAAGGTCAAGAGCTATCGAAAAAAGCAAAGCGAATCAAATTTGATATGGTATTGAATAAGTTACAAGAACCAATGTGCCATTCGTTTTTTAGCCATCCTGTGTATATATTTGTGCGTGTGTGTAAATTTATGTATGTGTGCCATGAAATGCATTTTAACATACGTTTTTCGTCACAATCGGTCAGATTCAGCATATCATGGAGGACCATTGGGCATTTTATGACAAGAGGCGGCCTATTCTTAGTTGCGTGATTTATAACGAGAAGAATGGTGCAAGTGAACAGAATTATGGAGCAAACAATGCCAAATTTCATATTTCGTCCGTGAGTATTATCTTTTTCGATGGATCGTGACTGATATGTTTAAAATTGGCCTAAAGAAGCACGTAATAAGCATAAAATGACAAAGCAAAAGTTGCGATTTATTCAAAAGCTATAAAAATTTTAGATCTATTACTTTCATAATTTTTTACTTTATTATTATTTCATCTCTGATTTTGATTTTTATATTATTTATTTGATTTGTTTTTTATTTATTTTATCTTCTTTCTTGCATATTTTCAAAATTGAATTTTTCATTGTATTACATTGAGCAAACTGTTTTATTTTTATTACACCCAAGTATGTCTATCATGAATTTATTCTCTTATCCAGCGCTCGATAGTTGCTGACGGATTATCGTAATGAGCGCACGTCGAATATTTTAAATGGAGCTTAATCAGTGACAAAAGGTTCTTCATTAATACAAAAACTAAATTTTCTTGAAAATTGAGAGCTAAAGCACCAGTTATGCATCAATTTTTTACAGCCGTGTGAGCAACCAGAAGCATTGATTGCCAAAATTGTGTACAGCGTAAATGAAATTAGCTGTGACAAGAAATCGTTCGAATATTTTCACTCAGAGCAACGAACTTTAGCATCTTTGAATCTGAACAAAGGGCCTCTCTGTAAACATTTGTTTGTAAGAGTATTTGTCAGATTACGGTTGCTAAAACAGATTTTTTCAACATTCTCTGGGATTTTTTCGAGGCTTTGACTTCAAGCCGTCCTAGGCGACCGCCTGGCTTGCAACCCCCTCCCCACCTCACCCAAGCACAGGTATATCCCTAAATCCCGGCAATGTCAGACATGAACATGGAGAGATTAAGGATTTTGACTTCAATAGATAAGTTTTACCGGAAAAAAGTCAAGTTAAGATTTGAATTATGCCATTCTACTATAGATCCATATTTTAGCCTAAAACTTCTCAAGCCGATCCGACACACGGGCAAACTTTGTGAAGATCAACATAATGCTCGACATCTGACATGCGCTTGGGGGCAAGGGTGACATGCGCTTGGGGGCAAGGGTGGGCTCGGGTAAAATGTGGATTACTCTCCTAAAATAGAAAAAAGAAAAATTTAATGGGAAATATGTGACAAAACAGTAGACGATATGGTTAAAAATTGAAAATTTTCTTCAAAAGTGATTGCGATTGACCAGAAGCTGCAGAGTACGGTCGTTTATACGCCATCTTAGCATTCATACCGGTTTTTGACTTCATTTTGGTCCGAAAAAGCTCACTCACTAACCCTAGATCGGCTGGCCTTCCAGATCGGCTGTTGTGTATCTGAATAGCAGAAACCCACGTGGGGGTATTTCAACGTCCAGATGAAAGGATAAGCAAGTTGTCACGAATATATTGAATGAAGGAACTTTGTGTAATGTGTAGGCATCCCATTATGAAAATGTGCGAATGAACGACCAAACTGAGCAGTTTTGAATCATTTGCACGTATTTGCGTTTTGTGCTATATTCCATGGAAATGTGGCTCCTTATTCAACCGTGTCTATTCGAACATTAGGAAGAAAAGAATATATTTTCCTTGTATAAATTATTTAAATCGAAGTACTACTTAGAATTTGTATTCTTATTGACGACTTCTATTGTTGCCGCACAAAAGACAGTTAAACTCTACGAACCATTGCACAAATTCAAAAGACAAAAATGAAGATGCGATTAGATGAAAATACTTGAATTTAAGGCTGGATGCCTAGAAAGCTGCACAAATAATAGGTCAGTTATAAAATTTTAGATGGAGTAATGTTTAGATATAGTCAGCTTTCTTGAGAATGTAACAATGAAAACAGCAGTACCTGCTAATGTGCAGTGAAAAATCGAATTTTTAATATCCATGTGACGCTGAAAAACATCTAGCACAATTATTGCACTTCTATAGTCAGTTTGAAATCTTTTCCATCTTGCATTGGGAGGTATCCTATATTTTTTGAATAGGTACCTAAGTCAAACTGCATAAAAATGAGTAACAATCCACCCGAGAAAGGTTAGAGCATTAAAAGCTGTGGTCAACCTTTCGATTTATGCTTTTAATTCAATTAGCTTTTCAATATAATTTAACGCTTTCAAACCTTTAAAGCGCTCTTAAACATAGGAGGAATTGCAAAACTTCTTCTGTTGCTTTTCGCGCCATATAATCAGTTTTTGAATATAATATTTTGTTACAAATTTATTCAAATTTTATGTTGTTTTTATCTTTTTACGTGTTTGAAAGATAGTACTTTGTCAGAATAGTTAAAAAGCAATATTTTTGACGCGTATCAACGGTTTTTGAGCTCAAAAAAGGCATTTCAAAAAATTTTTTGATTTTAATTTCTCATCAGAATTCCCATACTGTGCATGTCTGAATATAGCTAAAAACTTTTTCACACCTTTGCCTCAATTATAGCTCATTTATTGCTCCGCCCTAGTTTCGATTTCTAACAGAGCTATACAATACAAGTCTACACATATAAATCTGAGTGTTTGACCCTTTTTAAGTCTTGACTCAGTAGTTAGTACGATTTTGTTTAATATCACTACACTGAATATGTATGTACGCTTCTGCCTAATTGTTTTGATTGTTATCGAAAGAGAAAGACGATCAGGTAGCTAGTGTAACTATTTACAATCATACACAGCAAAAAACTTGTAGGAATCATTCCCAAATTTTTTTGCGCAAAGTGGTCTTTTTTGGGAATAAATTGATGAGAATGTGTCAAAAACACTGCTTTGGCCATTCCTAACGCATTTTGCGGGCATCCGGCCTGAAATTCACGCGTTCTCCCCACTTGCATATAAATTTCAATCTTATTCACCCAATTGTTCCACTTAATTGTCGTATTCATCCAATTGTCGGATTCTTCAATTGTCGGTCACCCAATTATCATTCACCTAATATCGTTCATCCAATCATAATTCACCCAGCTGTACTTCACCCAATTGCCGGGATCCCCTACAAGTTTTAAAGCCAGGAAGGTCATTTCTGAATTCAATCTATCCCTTAGAAATGTCATGCTGTGCAATTTAATTAGTGAGGGTGTAGTCTGTTTTTTAACCTAGTGCATGAAAACGATAAGTAGTCAAAAGTCCTTATTACTGTAATCTAATTTTGTCAGTGCTCAATAGCCAACTTGCGTCACTCTCTACTCCGTTGCGCAATTGAGAAATCGGGTAATACAGTAATAAGACATTCACTGATTGCGCTATTTCATGCACCAATTTAAAAAATTGACTATAGTTGTTCATCAGCTTTTAATTTAACTAATTCTATTCATTTAAAATTGCTGTGCCTTTGGCGTAAATTATCTGCCTCCGAATTGTAATGGATTACCCAAAATTTTTTATAGCTTTTTATTATATATTAATTCTATAGATTTTGTTTTTCATTTCAAGAATTGTTAAATTTATTCTCTTTTTTCTGGTGAAAGCTTCAATAGAATTGAAGCAGCCCTTGTTAAACGCAAAAGCGTGTGTAGTAGTGTAAGACCAAATGCTGATCTGAAATTTGTAAAAAGCGGAAATTTTAGTTGAACTTGAGTAGGAGATTCATAAGAAATTGATTAATGTTGCACTAACCTCCGTGTTTAAATTTTCGAGTTTTTCCCAGCTTTTTTTAGAAAATTCTAGTAGATTTTTCGGATTAAGAATATTTTTATGTCTGGGCTTTCTCTGTTTTTCCACGTTGATTCGGTAATTTTACTACTTAAAATTTCTGTATTTTAGATTGGGTTTGTAACCTAAAAAACCTATTAAAAACTAGAAAAAAAATTGTATCCATATAAAAGGCTTGTCCGCTTAATGGGAGCGCGTTTGTCTCAATTTGTCTGCTTAATTCATCAGCTATTGTACTATTTTGTATTCAATTGCTCTCGACATTCACAATCAAGTTAACCGGTCAACCTCCGTTACAAAAGGTTCGTTTCATGCCTCGAAATGTTTAACATTCCATTAATAAGCAAGTTTTAGCAAGTGAGCATGGTTTTTATGACATGAGCCCTTTAAATCATATATTTGGTCAATTGGTGAAAAGCGATGATGACCTGTAGTGATCACACTTGTACGTGGGGGTTCGAGGGGTATGCACCCCCCAGAAGTTGAAATACCTCACCCCAGAATTCAATTTTTGAAATTTTTTGCTTTTTTGTCGATTTTTTGATGCCATTGGATAGTGCTCGATGAGAAACGTCGAAAAATAGTGTTACCACTTTTGAGACAATTTTTTTCCTTTGAAAATTTTTTCACCCCCTTCCCCCCGCAAAAATTTTTTCACCCCCCCAGAATTTTGGTGCTGCCCACCTATAGTAGTGATGTCGCTGAAGCGAGGTGGCCATGTCTTACTACTAGCCTAGGAGTGTATCTGCTAACGTTTCTGTCAAGCAGACTTCCGCCTTTTGCAAAAACGCATGAGTTAAGTTTTAGCCTTTTTTCCATCACCGTTCCATTGAGCAGAGGTGCGCCTCTTGTCAAATTTTTTATTAAAAGTTGCAGCCTTTGTCGACTATCTACAGGCACAGGTTTCTTGTCAAAATTTCTGGTCACATTTGCAGCGTTTGTCGACCTCCAATTAAGAAGAGATTCCTCTTGTGCCAAAAATCTCGACCTAAGTTGGAGCCTCTTTTGACCAACGTTTCATATATGGTCAGAGGTGCGCCTTTTGTCCAACATTGTACATAACAAAGTTGTAGCGTCCAACTCCAACAAAACGTCCACCAGCGGTCCGACGTCCAACTAGCGATCAATTTATGTCATCCATTGTCATTTTTGCGCCAATCAATGTTTGGCGCATCCCTATTCAACTGATCAATTTGACGCACGTTACAATTAGGTAGCAAAAATTAAGCGGCAATGCATAGCAGTATACAAATAAAAAATGGCGGTTTGAGCCGAACTGACTGTCTATCCGTTGGGAATGACAGTAATCGGTCGGCATGTTTCCTACTGGTTTGCTAATTTATATGCAAATAAGACACCATGCCAATTGGTTCACTCAAGCGTGCTGACTTGCAAGTTCGAACCACAACCAATTTCTGGATGAAGTCGTCGGAAAATAAATATGAAATTGTATAGAGTACCTACATGTAATTTTATATGTGTATATATATTACATGTGTAGGCGTTGATGCATGCGATTTGTATCATTATTGGTCTTTGCTATCAATCTTTATCTGTTCGAACGAACACATCTGTGAAGAAAATTCAATGCAAGTTGCAACCCGCTGCAATGGTCAGGCACGTAGCTGGCTCTCCTATGTTGGGGGGACCAACGCCAATTTTAGGGGTCTAAGCCAAAAATAGCACAAAATAACGTGTAAAAAGTCCTACTTTTCCGGTTTTTTTCTCAATTTTGGGGGGTCCGAACCTCCCAGTCCCCCACAGCTACGTGCCTGGCAATGGTGCACTGTGAAGAACCTATGCATTTTCTGCTGACAGACGTCATGAGTCATGCTCATCTGCTGCTACATAATTTTTTTTAAGATTTTCTTCTAGAATGAGCTATGTTCAAATTGGTAGAGACAATGTCCTGTAAAAACATTTTGTCACAATGACAAATTGACTATGGTACTGTATGTGTGTAATTTACGTGAAGAATATGCAGGTTCGATAGACAAAAGCAACAGACTTAAACCGCATGCTAAAGGGTGCAGTATGTGGTTTTCTGTCGACAGTTGTCTTGATTTGTGCTTCTAAACCTGTTGTAACTTGTGCTGCTGCCCAACTATTTTCACGAAATCTTGCCAGAATAAGCTACATAGGTAATGACATACATTATATTGAAAAATTCATTTCCGCAATGAAAAATTGACTAAGCTATAATTATTTTAGTGAAAAATTTAACCTGCCAGATGAAAATTTGGTGCAAAAACCACAATAGTAAAGTGTACAAAAGCGGATATATATGAATTAAATGTCAGTGTAAAGTGTGTCCATTTGTTGTCTACCGAAAAAAAGTTTTGTGCAATTATCTAGAAAACTGCGAAAGTTGCAGGACTAAAAGCAAAAAAATTTGAGAAAATTTCGAAAAATTACAGCTTTGGCTCACTGCAGGTCCAAAAATTTTGTATCTTGTGTGAAATGAATCACGTTCTCTTTCGTAGCTGTAAAAACTACTCTGTATGTCTCATTTTGAGAGTGTGAAAATTTTTGGTACGTGAGTGGTTGTTCAATTTTTTTCGTAATTCACTCTTAAGAACTGCGTTCCGTTTTTTATAATCGATTTACAATAAGCTAAAAATTAGGGGCAGTTTGTAAAACGAGATTGATTGGAGCCCAAAAGATAAGGTCGCATCATGAGGTGCAGTATCCTTCATTTATTCAAACGCGGTTTGTTATCGTAAATATCTATATCAACTACAAAAATGTTAAATAACACCGACATGATTGGAATTTTACAGTACATACATCGAGTATGTAATGAAGTTTTTCGTTCTTAAGTTGTAAGATGTTTTTCACTCTCCGTGGGAAGAACGAGGTAAAGTTATTTGTGAATTTGATTCGCGACTCATTAAATGTGTCAAAGGTTATTACCGAAATAAACTTTAATTGTAATTTTTTTACTGTACCTTTCGAGTGCCCGTTTGCCTCGCTTCAATGTTGCCAGGCAGTGTTGCCAGGTTGGCCGAAAATCGGCCAAAATTGGCCGATTTTCAGGCTTGATGTCCGATTTTGGCCGGTTGAAAGTCTTGGCCGATTTTTTTAACAGTTTGGCCGAATTTGGCCGATCATAAAATTTTTCTGAATAAGGAAGGTTGTTGCTATGCTGCGTATTATTGTTTATGTCTACTTACTGTAAGAAGAAGGCACAAAACAAAAATTACAACAATTTACAAAAGAACAACAAACCAGCAAGGACTGTGGACTCGAGTCCGCCCTTCCGGCCCGGCACCCACCCACCCAGCCCAGGTTTCCTTCATTCATCCCCCACACCCAATTTCCTTCCCATTTCGTTCATGTATCTTCACAACACAACACATTAATCAAATCAAACCACTCCTTATGTCGTGTCATTCGTGTCTGCTTAGTCTGATGGGGCATCACTTATCCGCCCCCCGGGGGCGGATAATTTTTATTATCCGCCCCCGGGGGCGAATAATTTTATTATTCGCCCCCGGACTCACCGTCCCCGAACCTATCAGAAATGAGTTTTTTTTAAGAAAATCGGTGAGAACCATTTATTATTTAAAAGTTTCCATATATTTACCATTACGGGGGCGAATAATAAAAAATTATTGCCCCCGGGGGGCGAATAACAACAAATTATCCGCCCCCGGGGGGCGGATAAGTGATGCCGTCTGATGGTGTACGTTGTCACTCGCTATTGGTTTCCTACACACGTTAACTGATTGCCGCTTTTAAGGACTCAACTATGCCATCACCGGTTAAAAAGAAACGCAAATCCGGATCTCATACATTTGTCAAATCTTGGCTTTGGGAACCAATTTTCAAATCGTGGCTAATAGAAGGCAAAGATGGTTCTGCTCACTGTAAAGTATGTTCTGCTAATCTACGCCCAAAACACGATGCTCTTGTTGTACATATTAAGTCGGTCAAGCACATTAAAGCTGTTAGTGACTTTGAAAGTTGCCAACAAACACATTCATTGACGAGTTCTACTGGATTTACACATCGAAAAGAGCAGAGCTCTGCTGAAGTAGTTAAGAAAGCTTAATTAAAATTAGCAGTATTTATCGTCGAACATTCCTCTATACTTACTATTGATCATCTCAGCGAAATGTTGAAGCGGTTATTGCCAAATGATTCGGTTGTTGGAAATATAGAGGTGAATAGGCGCAATCATACTTACCTACATCTTCAAAAATACAGGGTGGCCCTTTTATTTAAGTATAACCGATTTTATTATAACACAACTTAGGCAGCTTCTAAATGCCCTACCTCCAGCTTTAACTGATATTGATCTCGATAAGGCCATATCTGAATACAACGTGCTTGTGAAGAATGAATGGAAGTCAGCACTGCAAAATGATCCGGCTCTGTTTTGGGCCGAAGTCATTGAAGATGACAATAGCAATGGTGTTCTTCCGCGCTTTCAAACATTACCTCATTTGCGATGTCTGCTTTAAGTTTGCCTTTTTCTAATGCTAGTGTTGAACGAGCTTTTTCTGTATTAAACTTGCTGAAGACTAAACTAAGAAATCGCTTAGATGTCAAGACTACTGATGCTTTATTACGTGTTCGTTTTTTGCTATGCTGGAAGGGTGAGGATTGTTGCAGCTTTACTGTTACCAAAACCATGCTTCAATTGTTTAAAAATACAATGTACAGTCCTATAATTTGTGATGATGATATCGTGTGCCTTAATGAACCGTTCTTAGATTCGGGTGATACTTTGTTGAATGTTCAAAATGCGTTTAATGTAGTAGATATTTCACCCAGTAGTTGATTTGAATAAATTTTATCCGTTTTCTTATTTTTCAACTATATATACATAGTTTGGCCGATTTTGGCCGGAATTTACCTTTGCTCTTGGCCGATTTTGGCCGGTTGTAAATGTCGATTTGGCCGATTTGCCTTTTCAGAGCTGGCAACACTGTTGCCAGGTGTGACCTTTTTCCCGTCAGATTGACGGTTTTTTGGAGTGCGTTGACGGGTTTTTGATGGGAAGGGGTTTTTGACGGGTTTTGTGACGGATTTTGATCGCTTTTGACGGTTTTGACGGATTTTTAACTTGAGCAAGTTATATCATTTTCGCATACAAATTTATGCAAATACAAATACAAATTTTATTGCAAAGTCAATGAAACAGGTAAAATACACATAAACACGGCAAAATACGAAGAATAAAAAATCATCGCTAGTTTCACTGGCTGCAATAGCTCCATGATACATTAAAGCATACTGGTTGGAGCTACAATTCTTGACTTCAGGTAATCTTTAACCCTGGTCTGAAAGATATTTGCCGAAGAAGAACAAATAATCGCATCTGGGAGAGAATTCCATAGATATAGGACCCTATTTGGAAAATAGTATTTTTTAACATCTAAACGAAATTTTTCACCTTTAAGTTTTAAATTATTAACAGCTCGAGTTTTAGATGACTGTGTAAGTGTGACAAAATCATCAGGATCAATTTGTATATATCCATTGAAAATTTTATATAACATGGATAAATCAAAAACAACTGTACGAAATTCCAGAGAGTCTAATTCTAAAATCTGAAGCCGACGTTCATATGGTATATCACTAAATTTAAGAATACGTTTGGCAAAATATTTTTGAACTTTTTCTATATTTTTTGTATCACATTTCTTATATGGATTCCAAATAACTGTATTAAATTCTAAAAGGGGACGTATAAATTGATTGAAAGCTAAAATTAATGCTCTCTTATTCTTAATCTGAAATGATCGAAAAATAAGTGATAATCGAAAGTAAGCGTTTTTGACTATTTTTTTATATGAGGAGAAAAATTCAAAGTTTCATTTAAAGTAATACCTAAATCCTGAACCCGAATATTAGTAGGAAGAAGTTTTTAATCATTTATAAAATAATAAAAGCGAAGATTATTATGACCAAAGTAAAGGACTTGACATTTTACTGATAGGGGTAATTGCCATAACTAAGACCATTTGATAATATCAGTAAGAAGTTTTTGTAAAAGAAAAAAATCCACTGATATAGCATATATTTGAATATCATCCGCGAAAAGCATAATTGTAATAACAAAACGCTTATAAGAATTACTGTAAGCAGCAGCAAAAAAGGTAATGGGCTACAGTAACATAGAGTAACATAAGAATATGGTACTTTCGAAATACTGAAAAATAAACTTAAGAAGAGCGGATTTTTTTACTCAGTACTTAGAACATGTTGAAAGAACGCGAGGAAAAAATTTCATCCGTCTATGATCAATATTACAAAAAAACTATGGGTTTCGTTAATTAGCCTCTTCTCGACCTAATCAAGCATCTTCTCGACCTAAGTATTTAAAGATTCAAACAGCTGAATGCAGAATCACATGTAGATACCCAATTTACGTCGACCTAAGCATCTATACCTACATCGACCTAAGCATCTATACATCGACCTAAGTATCTATGCATACATCAACCTAAGCATGTATACATCGACCTATGCATCTACACATCAATCTGAGCATCTATATATACATTGATCTAAGCATCTAAACATCGACCAGTGCGGGAGCGACCTCGACCTAAGCAGCTTAAAACACCTTTTCAGATATACCTACTAAACCTAAGCCTAAGTATAATAGAAGCAAAAACTTAGATTTTCGTAATCTTATCAAGTAAAACCGAAAAAAACATGCGAAGAAATATGAAAATTTTTTTTAAAATTTTAAAGTTTCGAACAGGTTTCCGCGTTCTGTAATTTCAGCCCAAATTATTCATTTCTGACAAATGTGTAAGTCCTTGGATCGAGCCGTTTAATCGTTCCACCCAACACTCAAATCGAGAGCTGCCTGCAACTTTGCAAGTATGGCTCAGATTTTCACCAAATTTTTTTCCGCGCTTCAATTTATCATGTTCTACCAGTTTAGCAAAAAATTTTGGCATGCCGTATTCGCTTTGCTCCTTTTCTACCATATTCTCAAGTTTAGCCGAGTAACACGAACAAGACGTACAACCATACATTCCCACAGTAGGGGAGTGAGGGGGTATTATCCCTACCTCAGGTTCCAAGACTCAAATCACTGTCAGACGATTTTGAGCTATCAAACATTTTTTGACAAGGCAAGAAAATTTTTATTGTCCAGAAATTTGCACGAAATTTGATAAAACACGAATACATGATAGAACAGTGACTGAACAAAAGGACATATATACGGATCACGAAGTGATACAACTAGGTTATGCCCCAACAATAAAATCGTAAAATCAATGTTTAGGAGCTCTTTTTTGAACAAACAAACGTTAGGAGAGGAGAAGCGACAACACGATCAGGTAAGGAGTTCCAAATTTTGAGGTAGCATTGCGAAAAATCGTTGAGGTGAGCATTGCAGGACCTCGTTTTTAGAAGAGGATGATACTGATGCTGCTAGAAACCCTCGATTCGGGAATATATCATTGTTTGCACTAACTTTGTTGTCTTTACCTTTCTCGAATGCAGCCGTCGAACTGGTGTTTACTAGGGGTGGCAAAAACCAAGATTTCAAAATTTTAATTTTTTAATTTTTGGTTTTTGTTTTTGGTGGTTTTTTTTTGGGTGGTTTTTGATTATTTCAACCAAAATTTTCAGTTAAAAAATGGGAATTTTAACTTTCAAGTGTTATTTTCAAGCTTATTGAATGAAGCTAAGGCGCAATAGTATGTTCTGTTTGTATAAAAAAAAGAATTGGGCACAATTTTTTATTCAGAGCACATAATTCAAACAGTTAGTTAACAAAAACATCTGGAACAATGCAGTCATCATCCAGTCAATCATCAATACAAATATGAAGGAAAAAAGTAGCAAGCAAAAGATACATTGCTCGGGTTGGACAAAAAGCTCATAAATTCTATAACCGTGTCATTGAAAAATCTGGCATGACCCCTCCTACGTAGATTGATTGGTAGGTACTTGCAAAACATATAAATCTTGAAATTTTAAGCCAGTCTGCTGCCGACCGTTTTCGGTTCAGTGTGCAATTTATTATAAAGCAAAAGGAGAAATTTATGAAATAAATGAAAATGAATGATTAAACTTAATTGACCAAACATAACAAAACCCCAGTCACACTCCCACCCAAGCCAACTGAATCTTCCCCCCAGCCACCATCTTAAAATGACTGGCAGCAAGGAGGGGCCTAGTAGAAACGGTCACAGAAAAATTGCAAACCATAGCTCATCTATCGGACAAACAAACAAGCCTTGACTTGACTCACTAGCTAGTATCTGTCACCCAAAATTTAGATGCTTAGACTGGACTGGACTGGTCACTCACTTTACTGGAGGTGTAATTAGCAACTGCTTCGTAATGTGAGACTCTTGCTAAAGTAGTTATGAGCGATTGTAGAATATGCCCACAAAGTACTCACATGTGAATCCAATTTATTTAGGAAAAAATTCTCTAAAAAAGTACCAAAAACCAAAAACCATGAATTGTTTTTTTGTTTTTCCCAAAAACCACAAAAATCAAAAACCACAAAAACCAAAATTTGCCAGCCCTGGTGTTTTCTGCTATGAATTTAGTTAAAACTAATTTGTGCAATCGTCTTATCTGTAAAACTGTAGATTCAATATTGTCAGTACCTTTTGGTTTGAAGTTTATTTATTTAAATGTGTCAAATTTTAATCTGTCACAGTTTATGTTGAATAGCTTTAATGCGTCAATTTATCAGAGTGATGAAGATATTAGTGGTAATATTACTGAAGATGCCTTTTCTGATGCCATAGACATGTTATCCGAGTCTTAAGTCAGGTGCTTTAATTTTTTTGCAATTCTGGTTCAGTATACATATTTCTGTAAATAAAAAATTTACTGTCTGTGTTGATACTGTTTGATGTATATTTATTGCAAATGCATGTATGTTTATACTGCTATTTGTCATGTAAACATACTGCTGTTTTATGATAAATTTGACGGTTTTTTTGACGGGTTTCTAGCCAGCTGTTGACGGTTTTTGACGGGTTTCTTGGCATGCGTGTGACGGTTTCCTGACTAAAGCATCTGGCAACCCTGCCTCGCTTGGCGAAAATCGGCGTTTGTTTTTAGATATGAAGCTCGCCATCCTTTGTAGGACTTGGTCTATACTTTATGCTAGGTGTCCTCGTTTTTCATTTTTGCTTGTTTCAATTTTTGATTGGGCAAATTGGTGGCTGACAGTGACAAGTCGTTTCAGTCATCATTTTTTCCACTTTTTGGTCTCTTTGTCAACCAAAATTTTGGAAAATGGAGAAAATTTTCGGGCTTGGTTGGCATTCATGGAAAATTTTTGTATTGTATGAATGCGTTTTAGAGAGCTAAAACTTCAAAAATTTTCGGGTGCGCGAGGATTGATTTATTTCTTACTTGTTATTAATCTTTAAGCTGCGTCAAGCCAATTGCAATATTTTTATCGACAATCTGGTCTAGAACTTGACTGTGATGAAGATCCTTATCTTATGCAGGAATTTGGTTAGTTTTTGAATGCAAGAATGCGTTTTAGAGAGCCAAAACTTAAAAATTTTAGCTCCATTTGATGAAAAATTTTAGCTCCATTTGATGAAAAATTTTAGCTCCATCTGTGAAGCGTTCCAAATTTTTTTGTTTCGGTTTCAAAGCTTAATTTATTAGAATTTCTCAAGGGGCGTATGTAAGTGCACTGCCTGTATGCCTTGGCTTTACTTACATACCAACACACTTTACTTTTTTTTGCATTTATTTGACAAGTTTCGCAATTTTTTGTTTATTAAGCACTTCAATTTCATCTCCTTTTTTACCAGTAAGCACGTGGGCTGAAGTTTCTAATGTGGTTTTGTCTCCGATGCTTTTAAAAATAAATTTTTTGATAGATTTGAGGACGCTGAGTCTAGAAAAAAAGCGTTTAGGGGGCTGACGAATATTTGTGGAGATCCCTTCAAACTTGCAAAAATCGTGATTATTTCAATCTTCATAGGGCTCTATTTCCACAAATATTCGTCAGCCGCCTAAACGCTTTGTTCTTCTGGACTTAGCGTCCTCGAATCTATCAGAAAAAAATATTTTTAGGAGAATCGGTGACAAAAAAATTTAAAAAAATATGCAAAAAATTATGCAAAAGCCCCCATTTTTAACATATCTACATTGAAGTTCTGAGGTTAAAAAAAGCGTAAAAACACTGTTTTTGGGAAAATCGTGAGAGAACCATATTAGATAAAATTCGGTGATTTCCATGCGAGCTAAATTTTTGGCAAATAGATACTTGCCCACAACTCACCAGCTTGCTTATACGAACATCTTAGGATTAGGCTTAGAAAGTTATTCACATTGGTGCCAGCTGATGGTCTAAGCCTGAGACAATTTTTCCCCCAATTAAGCCTTAGGCTTAAACCATCAGCTGGCACCAATTTGATATGCACGGCAAGTCTAAAATAATAATTGTGATGAATCGATTACACCCTGCTTCAGCTTTGTGAACGTCAGAACTGTAATGAAGAAATGTGAAAAAATGAGTTTTGCATAATTTTTTTTCGAAAATTTTTTTGTCACCGATTCTCTTAAAAAATTTTTTTCTGATAGATTCGAGGAAGCTGAGTCCAGAAAAAAAGCGTTTAGGCGGCTGACGAATATTTGTGGAGATAGAGCCCTAAGAACATTGAAATAATCATGTTTCTTGCTAGTTTGAAGGGCTCTATCTCCACAAATATTCGTCAGCCCCCTAAACGCTCTTTTTTCTGGACTCAGCGTCCTCAAATCTATCAGAAAAAAAGTATTTTCAGGATAATCGGAGACAAAACCATATTAGAAAAAAATTCCAGCACGTGTCATGCATGTTCTCATATGTTTCTATTTCCGTGCGCTCTTTGCATTATTTTTACGTAAACTGTAGTATTTAAAGTAACAGCCAATTAATAATATTATAAGGTAATAATTATTTGCCATCAACTGCAGGTAGTATATCACACAATGTAAAATTATATGCAGTCAAAAACCAGCGGCCTAGACTGCAAGTAATATAGCACACAACGTAAAATATATCCAGTCAAAAATCAGCGGCCTAGACTGCGGACAATATAGCACAGAATGTATAATTATATGCAGTCAAAAATCAGCGGCCTAGACTGCAGGTAATATAGCACACAATGTGATATTATATGCAGTCAAGTTGAATGCATATTGATGTGGGAAGCTGGCGCTTTGCTTGCATTTTAACCTGTAGTATATGGTTTTACGAGGCACTTTTATTTGAGATGATCTGGCAGATTTGCTTCCTCAATAGGGAAAGTTTTTTTGCGCTGCATGGGTAGCAGCTTCAGTAGCTACCCAGTCGGGCGTGGGTAAAATCCGGAAATGGAAATGGAAGTGGAAAATGGGTAAAAGCCGGAAATGGAAAATGGTAAAATGGGTTAAAGCCGGAAAATGGAAAATGGAAAAGTGGGTAAAAGCCGGGGAGAATGGAAAATGGGAAATTTTCCATTTCCTTCATTTTCAATAGGGAATGGTTCATTTTCAGAATTTTCGGTCGTTGATTTCAAACTCATGTCGTTTCTCACCAAATTTCTCTATTTTTGAAAAAATTTCGAAAGCGTAATAAAAAATGGAAAAAGTCTACAAAAATGGAAAAAACAGAAAATTGTTCATTCCATTTTTGTTGAATTTTTCCCATTCTTAGTTGCGCTTTTGAAATTTCTTCAAAAATAAGGAATTTTGGTGAGGCACGACATGATTTTGACATCTATGATCGAAAATTTTGAAAATTAATCATTTTTTGTTGAAAATGAAGGAAATAGAAAATTTTCCATTTTCTATTTTCCATTTCCGTTTTTTACCCGATTTTTCCATTTTCCGGCAATTTTTCATCTGCAACAAAATTGTTGTAGTCGAAGTGGATGACGGTTTTTTCGGATCTGGAAGGTCAATCTCTTCAAAAGAGGAGAATTTTGAGTGAAAAGATGATGGAATGAAGAATTTCCCATTAGATAGTTTATTTTTCCATTTTTGTTGAATTTTTTCCATTTTTAGTTGCGCTTTTGAAAATTCTTCAAAAATAAGGAAATTTGGTGAGAAACGACATGATTTTGACATCTATGACCGAAAATTTTGAAAATGAACCATTATCCGTTGAAAATAAAGGAAATGGAAATTTTTCCATTTTCCATTTTCGGCTTTTACCCACTTTTCCATTTTCCATTTTCCGGCTTTTACCAATTTTCCATTTTCCAGTTCCATTTTCCATTTCTGGCTTTTACCCATTTTCCATTTTCCATTTCTATTTACATTTCCGGATTTTACCTTTCCCCTACCCAGTCACCATTAGCACATTTTGATTGACCAGCGTAAGCCCTGGTCCTGCATGATAGTTAGTGAGTAGCTGTTGCTATTCCTCTCCTCATTCTGGGAATTGTTTTATTTTAGTGGGAACAAAATGCTTCAAAGTTCATTCGACAATGTGAAACAAGGATTCCAAAAAGCAATTGAGAATGTTTCAAATTAGTATCCGAAGCGTTGACGGACTGTGACTGAGCATGGTTGCTTATGTTTATAATAGTTGACCTTACATGATCAAATTTTTTAAAAAAATTCTTTTTTTACGATATTTTCGTTCATTTTATCGCATTTATATAAAAATCAATAATTTTTCTCTGAATTTTATTAAAACTTCTATTAATTTCACAATTAAAGTCTTCAAGTAGTAAAAACAACTCTAGGTAAGTCTCTTCTACATCCTCTGCTCAGTGCAAAATTATGCAACTAGATGAAAAGTAATTTTGTTGCCATGGCAACGTATACCTAGCATTGGTCTTTTTTTAGGTTACAGTGGTTTCTTTTTAGCTTACCATCGAATTTTTTTTGGCAGTTTTTGGGGTGATTCACATTTTTTGCGAAAAACAAATATCAGGCATCATGTTAGGTGCTATGAGGCACATTTTTTGCTAAGTTTTGTAAAAATTGGCGCTGGTATTTTTAGGTTACAACTGGTTTTTTTAGTTTGACTTTGAATGTATACTGTAGCTATGCGAATGACATAGGATGGACAACTAAATTTTTTCTGACATTAGTCTGCAAGAGAGTCTAACGTGAAAACATAAAAGGTTCCAGCAAATATGAATACGGGCAGAAATACTGACCCTCAAATATGCTTTAAAAAAATAAAAAAACGGGAATTCTGAGGAACTTTTCGACAAATTATATCTCAAGTTTCTGAATGATCTGGAAAGAGATCAGGGGTCAGTTGTAATCCTTATGGCATAGCTTGTTCGCCAGTATAATATCATCAGTCATCTCCTTGGCAGAGGCGGATTTAGGGGGGCGGCCCCCCATTGGCTCAAAAAAGTGCGCAAAATTAAGGATTTTTGAGCGATTTTTAGCGATTTTTGGGTTAAAACGGCTAATTTTTTCGCCCAAGTCAGGGTTCTGCCTCCCCTCTTTACTGACCTCTTCCTTGTGGGAAAATCCTGGATCCGCCACTGCTTTTTGGTTATGGAATAAGGGGTGGTTTTTTAAGGTTACAAATCGACTGGCTTTTTTTACAAAAAATTTTTCGCTCACACAAAAATTTTTTGGAGATCTTTGTATATACATGTACATACATAGAGTCTCTACAAAAAAACGGTGTTTCACTCTTTTTTGCAAAGGCAGTTTAACAAGATTTTGTGCTTTTGTGTTGCATATTTCCTAAGGCGACGTACTGTAGGAAAAATCCTGGATTTTACCCCTCTTTAACTCTAAAATAACGATTTTTTACCTTCTGATCAACCTGAACTGGTGCATCTATGGTATTTATGCATTATGTTTCTTCGATTTGTTCTGAAGTTGAGTAGCTAGAGATGGTTGAAAAAAGGAGCAAGAAAAATATCCATTGTCCCGCCTTTGATCACACTGATCGATGTTAGGTAGATTTCAAATACTTTTTAATATGTGGTCTAAAATGCTTTCATTGTTTTCGAAATATTGTCATGTTTAGCTTTTAACATATATTTAAAACAGGTGAAAGTGGTAAGCGTTGAAAAGTAGTACAAAGCTTTTAAACTTCAGAAATCCGTGTATGGCAAAAGCTTTGAAATTTTATAAAATTTATCTAGTTTGGAAAATGAATGGCCGTTAGGCTAAATGATTAAAAGGTTCTCAAACACAAGCCAAATAAGTAGGAGAGAAATCGTTTGTCTTTGAAATTTGCTTAGCAAAATGTGTTATACTAAAACAAAATCAGTGACCACACAAAACATCCATAATCTGCTTGAAATTATTTATTCTTGTCCAAAGAGATGCCTTTTAATCCATATTAACGCATCGTAAAGAAAATAATGTCACTGCATGCTTAAACCTGGTTTTATTTCTATTTCTCAAGAAATGTGCGATATTGAGACAAAATTGGTACTTAGATCAGTGAACACTCTAAATCCGAAATTCTGCTTTTATTGCCATCCTCATATTGTTCTCATTCAAATATCACTATTTACCAACCAGTGCACGTTTGAATTTATTCTAGTATTAGCTATATATACATAAGTACGACAATGATCTCTTAGCACAAGCTTGACAATATAAATCAGGTCATTTGTTCATCATCCTTTTTAAAAAAAGGGTACTGCACTAAAAAAGGTATATTGTAGCGTATATGTAAAACTAGCAATTGAAATTCTGCAAGAGTGTAGTCCAATAACTGGTCGCTTGTTTGGTAAAATTTTATGACGCGAGAAAGATTTATCCTCAATTCATGGCTTTTCTCCTAAGCCTGTATATATGGTCCGAGTTTTGTTGCAGAAAAATTTTAAAGATTTTCGGCATAATGGGGATATCTAACAACGCGTATAAAATATGAACAAAAATTCATGTACAAAATGCAGATGATCACATTGTACATTTAAAATGGTAAATTTTTAGGCCTGGAAGCGCCTGCCAGTGAAATATTATGACTTCGTTGATCAGTTTTGCTACCCTTTAAAAGTGACTGTCAAACTTGATAGAGGCCATTGTGAGTACCAGTGTTTTTTTTTCACGGGCCTCTTTGCACCGTGCAAAAAACCTCCCAAAATCCTTTTGCACGACCGAAAATTTTTTGTACAATGTATTTTATATTCAAAAATTTTCCGCGCTTCACGCAGTAGGATGCTGTAGGTTAAGCTGTTATATCTTTCACACTATGTTTACCCTGAGAAAAACGACAGATTTGCGATTTCTGTAACAAATTTTCAGCTTATTCAATAGTTTCTGCAGGAATTTATTGCTCAAAAAATAAAATGACATATTATTCTAGCGATTCATGTTATAAGTGGATAAATATAATAAGTCGCGCGTAGCGCGAAAATTTTTTTTCCTATTTTCGAGCCAGAAAATCTTAAAAATGATCAAATGTAAAATTTTACTTGAAATGTTTATGCTGAAAATATCTATAAAAGTGAAGAAATCGCGCAAAGCGCGAAACTTTATTGGGATTTTTCAAGAAAAGCACTTCAGATTTTTCACTTTCTAGCACTGAAAAATGTGTACAAAACAACACTGTAATGCTAAAATTAAAATAGGGCTTCAATCATCATAATTATCGAAATCCTGTTTAAAAACAAATGAAATCTCTGAAAATGGCATGAGCAAAAAATGAAAAAATAGCGTAATTACCTATTAACATGACACAGAAAACTTTAACAATTTGTAGGCACTGTAAAGTAAAACAAAACCTAATGATTTGTTTAACCTGGTCCAGAAATTTACTACATTAGGGAAAAGTGTCGAAAAAAGGCATGGGACATCAAGCACTACTACCGAAAATCTTTGCATTTTTTTCCAAAAAGTGCTCATTTGAAACTTTTTGCACTTTTAAAATTGGGTGACCTTTGAAAAAAGTAAAGCAAGCTAAAACAAGATCTACGTCTTGCTAATTCGGTAATGGAATACGCAAAGTAGAATAAGCCTGTCTGCATCAGAAATGAAAATAGGATGAAAAATTGAACTCAGTGGGCGCGCTGATAAGAAAATAAGACATTTTGGTGTTGTCCAGCGTGAAGCGCCGAAAATTTTTTGAAAATTTGATCTTAAAGTGACCTGGGCGTTCAAAAGTCGACATATTTTACATTATTTTTGCCCAAATTTTTTTTTGCTTCGTGCAAAATCACCAAATTTTTTTTGCACGGGCCTTAAAAATGTTTGCACTGTGCAAAAAAAAACACTGGTGAGTACCACTTACTTTTACATTCCAGCAGAACTTTTCCAAGGTATAAAATTAAATTTTGTGTGCTAAATTTTAATGTTTGTTGCTCAAAACGCTAAAAATTTCAGCAGTCTAGGCGCCTACTGAATTATCAGCGACCATCGCTGTTTTGGCAAAAATTTTAAATAAAGTTTTTGCGCCAAAACTCGAACCATGTAGCTTGTAGGAGAAATGTTGTAGATTTGACAGAATCCTTTCCCAAATCATGAAATTTTTGCGTAACTAGCAAGCGAACATAAGACTAAACACTCGCCAAGTTTTAGCTGCTAATTTTCTGCATACGCTACAGTACACCGTTTTTAGTGTGGTACCATTTTTTAAACACTCTTTACATGGTATACATTACGTTTACACTTGTTGCTGTTTCCGGATTTTTCCCATTTTCTAATTTCCTATTCCATTTTGCTCTTTAAATTTTACTTTTTCCCATCTGTCATGTTGTTCTATCAGAGCGAAAACATTAGCTATTCTGTGATATAAGGTCGAAATTTTATTCTTAATCTGAATTATGGCACAAGATGGAAGAGGAGAGTGCGAATCGTGTACCTGCACAGTTGTGGAAGGAAGGTCAACATCAGAAAATGAGCCAGTTAGCAGCGATTTTATGTTCTATTGATGGCTTATCGATTTGAATTAGATTGTTCGATGAATCGATAAATTTTCTAATTATCATTAAAGGGTGACAAACCCTAAAGGTGGCGAAAAATACTATTTTTGAGTTTCTAATCTGACTATGCATCGGCGTCGGAAAATCTCAAAAAATTGAGAAGTTTCGGGAATTGAATTATTTAAAACATTTCTAGCTGAGCAACATATGTACGTGTAACTGGGTATTTGAAGGAAATCCTCTCACACAAAGTCGGTTGGTTCTATATTCCCTGAAATCAGAAATTTTTCGACCTCTCACCGGCCATTTTTGCGATAATTTGCATTTCTGTGGCCATTTTCTAATATATTTTTCCCTTGGCTGCAAAAAGGATTCATTTCCCACCACCCTATACCCCAAGGACCCCTCAACCCAAATTTTAAGCCGCTGCACGTCTGCATCATGATGTTTTTTTCGAAATTTTCATCTTGAGACGAAAAATCTGACTTTTTTGGATTTTGAGCAGGAATTCGACGTAAAGCATTGATTAAAATCCAATTTATAATGAAGAAATTGGAGAAAAACATGGAAAAATCAATTTAATTGAGAGATGATAACTGCAGCCAGTGGCGGATCCAGGAATTTCCTAAGGGGCGGTACCCCTGAGGGAGGGTCGAACCATGACTCGGGCGGAAAATTTATCCGTTTTAACCCAAAAATCGCTTAAAAATCCTTAATTTAGCGCACTATTTTTTGGCTAATGGGTGGGGGCCGCCCCTCCCCCGCCCCCTTTCCATGAATCCGCCCCTGATTGCAGCTTATATACGTATCCGTTAATATATTGTCATTGTCAACTATTCTGGGGTGATGGGATAGTGGTTTCTGTAATTCATTCTTTACCTTCTATTCTTTTATTATTTATATTATTTATACTTTATATTTTTTACTTCTGATTCAAACTCTATTTTAGTTATATGTACCAGAAGAACGACAAATAAAAAACGTTCATTCAAAATATTTCAAAAATTAGATCTTTGACAAAAACAAAAACATTAAAAAACATTGATAAAAATGTAGGACAGCAATAATGAATATAAGTTAATACAAATATTTAAAGATTAGAAATTTCACACCCAATACGGTGGTTAATCTCCTGTCCACACATGGGCATGGGGTGAGAGATGCGAATTACCCCTACCTCAGGTTTTGGAAAACCAGGTAATGTCAGGCGATTTTGAGAATACGGAAGGTGCTCAAGAGAATCTGTGAGCCTTATGCGGAAAAAAGCAAAAATGTTGCCTGAAAACGGTAAAAATATTTGAAATTTCGACTCTTCGCTCCATATTGATCATTTTTTCATTTTTTCATTACAAGGAACCCATGTTTCGGCTAAACTTAACTAATCAGGGTCGGGAAACTCAGTTTAGTGCAAAAAACGGCTACTGTACCACATGATAGTATCTAAAATTTACATGTATAGAACGTAAATTGACTTTTGAGAACCGTCTTCGCACATGCACAAAGAGGCTTCGTACGCGAAACAATGATATAGGATAGAAATGTACTCGTATAATGATTTTTGGCCATCGATCTTTAATATTTCCCGAATTTTTCGAACCATACCTGTTTCTTACGTTATTTTCTCCCTTGGCGGCCCGGAAGCCAGGCTTTTTTTAAATGCACAGAAAATATCTACATACGTCTTTATGTCTAAGTTAAATGAAGTCAGAGAAATTAAGCCAGATCTGGCACATAATTGCACACGTCAAAAATCATTTTGCTAACAATCCTAGGCAAAAATTAATCCGACGAAAAACGCTACTCTGCTCGTAGAATTAACGAGTTTTCGGAAGTTCCTAAAATTTTCTGCCTGTTTTAGGTCAAAAGATGGGTCACCTCTGAAAAATCTTAGACTTTCTACTAGCTCAGAAGTCGCTATTTTGCGCTTCGCGCCATTATACTCATGTAATGACTAGATTCTGTTCTGTGTATCCAGTTTTCGATCTTTCTAGGTTTTTAATGTTTTGCTCTAGAAGAATGCATCGTCAGAAACGTTGAAAAACGATATTTTGATGGACCCACCATACGTGATCATGGAGGTTGGAGGGTTTCACTCCAGTCCCCCAGCAAACATTTTAACCCCCCTCTCCGCAAAACTAATTTTCACGTCCCCCCAGAATTGGCGAATTTTTGACATGTTCCCAAAAATTTACTTAAAAATTTGATAGAACACAGTGCCTTTTTAAACGTTTTTAGCTATCTATTTGCTCAGAAGTCGCCAAATTTTCGCGCTTCGCGCCATTATACTCATGTTTTGAGCTAGATATTATCTGTGTCAATCCTAGTTTTTGGCTTTTTTCGAAATTTTTTCAATGATTTCATGCTCTAGAAGGATTAGACATCGTCAGAAACGCCAGAAAACGATGTTTTTAACGCGTACCGGCGCCATTTTTGGGCCAAAAAAGGCACTTTAGGTTTTCACCCTCCCCAGAATTCCTATACTGTGCATGTATGGTACCCACTATTTTTAGACCAAAAACAGGCACTTTTTGATTCCTTCCCCAGAATTCCCATGCTTTGCATGTATGTTCTCGATCGCTTCCTAATTTCTATTTTTCTCAATAAATTCGAGTGTATGTATGTCGAGCCTTTTGAACACGTTTAAGACCATCGCTATTTTAGAAATATAAATTTTCATTTCATTTTTGTTTTAATTGAAACAATCTTGCCAAGTAAAGCGTAAAAATTCGGGCTTCCAGTGCAATCTACTTGTTGACAGGCATGCAGCTGGCTGTCCTATTTCAGGGGGGACCAACACTAATTTTGGGGGGACTAAGCCTGAAAAGGCTCAAAAATAGCACAAAATAATCATAAAAAGTCCTGTTTTTCCGATTTTTTCTGAATTTAAGGGGGGTCCGGATCCCCCATTCCCCCAGAACCACGTGCCTGCTTGTTAAACTTTGACCTCGAAAACTTCAATTTTCCAAAATTTCGACTTAAGCATAATTTTGTAATGCCTAGGCCGAAGGATTGCGCTTGAGACTCGAACCTCCGGCTGAACGCCGCGTCGTTTCTTGGACGGCCGAAACGATCGATAACGAACATTTGAATAAGAAAAAATCCAAATGTAGAGTTATTATTCTCTGGTTACATCGAATCGATAAATTTGCAATTTTTTCATAACATAGAATACAATTTATAGTTCATGATTTAATTTTATAATTAAATTTATTTAATTCGTAGCAGAGAATTTGGCGCTCAAATATTCGGCAGTCAAATTTATGATTAGGTTCAGTTTTGTGTGTGATGGATGATTCTGGGGTGTTTAGCGGTTCGCATCAGATATGTTTTTTCACCCCCCCCCCAAGAAGTTCTTTCGGCTCTCCGGAGAATTCACGATTTTCCGAAAAATGCATAGAAACACCGCTGTTTTACGGCGTTTTTAGTCATCTGTCCGCCGAATTGTTTGGAAATTTCAGTCGGTCTCTTTAGATTTAGTATCTTTTTATATTTATATTTTATATTATATATTTTTTATATCTATATTTTAAATTTATTTTATATTTATATTTATATTTTAGAATATTTTGCTCGGCTGGTTCGACTCTTACCGCCTAAATTGACTTTTTCTGGTCAATTCATTGTGTTTGCGAGAAAGCTGTGAATTTTCGTCTATTTTTCTTATTTTTGCAAAAGCTTAGTTTCGTATTTCCGAGTTTCTGGACTCTACCTGGGCAGCGACCAAATTCTGGGGATCTGGGTGTTGCAAAAATGGTAAAAATTCCAAAAAGTGAAAAAAAATTTAATCCAGGGAGTGTATCGATTTTTTGGGGAGTAATCCCCCAACGCCCCCACCCACGCGCTCATGTGTGATCTGGAACCCCTCCTCTAGAATCGAAAGGCTTCCTACATTTATATTATTGAAATTTTATTTATCGAACATTTATTTTCCTTTTCGAGATTTTCCGATATTCATGGATAGAGCTTGGTTGGAAAAAATAAGAAAATGGCGTTTTTTAATCATTTTCCATTAATTTCTTA
Source organism: Mermis nigrescens (assembly GCA_036768485.1). Lineage (NCBI taxonomy): Eukaryota > Metazoa > Nematoda > Enoplea > Mermithida > Mermithidae > Mermis > Mermis nigrescens. The sequence continues at coordinate 4,172,243 of JAVLUZ010000271.1, read as the reverse complement.
GTTTTCAGCCTCTTAATTTCTCGAACCCCCCGCCAAGCATCCGCTCGAATTTAGGTGCTATGCAACGTGTGATTACCATACCTGGGCGTGGGGAGTATGCACCCTACCCCCCCTCCTCACGGAAACCTTAATAGCCCCCAGAATTCAAGTTTTGAAATTTTTTTGTTGTTTTTTTCGCAGTTTTTTGATGCCAATGAAAAATATAGCTCGATCAGAAACGTTGAAAAATGATGTTTTTTCGCCATATAACCACCATTTTTCGGTCATTTTTCGGCCTTTAAAAAAGTTTGCATTCACCCTCCCAGAACTTTGGTGGCGCTCACCTCTGGGATTACTATCAGACGTGCATAGCATGGGAATTCTGGAGATGAACTTTTTAAAGTGCTTTTTTAGGCCCTAAACCGATTGATACGCGTCAAAAACTTCATTTTTTGCCTTTCTGACGATGCTCTATCTTTCAAAACCGTAAAAGTATGGGAAATTTTTCCAAAAAAAAGCCAAAAACTTTAAATAATTTTGAACAAAATTAGTCAAAAGCCGAAATTTTGATACTTCCTAGCAAGGATACAGCTATGTAACATGCTTACAGCAGTAACTTTTGTATAAATTTTTAGGACGGTGCGAATTTTGGGGGGGGGTTTCGCAGGGTAAAATCTTTTATATGGTTTAAACCCTCTTACCCTCCAACCAGGCCCCTATCCAGAATTCGGCCAACGAAGGGGGACCCAACATAAATTGGTCCATAATCTCGGAAAATTCGTGAAAATAGCTCGCAAAAACTGCATTTTTTGGGCGTTTTTCGATATGCTCTATCCACTGAGATCGTAAAATTCAAACTTTTGTTGAAAACAAATTTTTCTCGCTAAAAAAGCTATAAAAAGTGTCATTTTTGATCGCGCTCGGGTCAAAACTGAGTAATATACTTCGCACCCGACGCGAAGCGCCGAAAATTTGAAGATTTTACGACGCCCTGCCTCAAACCCTTCCCCTCCGTCCAGTGGCGGATTTTGGATTTTTTTAAAGGGGGGGCGGTACCCCTAGGGGGAGGAACCCTGACTTGGGCGGAAAAATTAGCCGTTTTAACCGAAAATCGCTAAACAATCGTTCAAAAATGCCTAATTTTTTGGCGCACTATTTTGGGCCAGAGGGGGGGGGGCGGCTGTCCCCCCCCCGCTCCCCCTAAATCCGCCCCTGCCTCCGTCTATATTATGTGTTAGGTGAGCAGCACCGAAATTCTGGGGAAGGGTGTGCTAGATTTTTCAAAGATCCAAAATGGTCCGAAAAATGGTGGTATGGCGAAAAAACATCATTTTTAAACGTTTCTCATCGAGCACTATCCGTATGGCATCAAAAAAATTGCGGAAAAAACAAGAAAAAATTTCCAAAATTGAATTCCGGGGACAAATTTAGGTTTCTGGGGGGTGCATACCATAGGAGGGCAGCACCGGAAATTCTGGGAGGGGTGAAAAAATGTTTGGTGCGGGCACGGTTTTTTTTGTATTCGGCAAAGATTTTCCGCGATGTACAAAGACTTTTGGGGACCGTCTTTGTACATGTACAAAGATTTTTGGGAAGACAAAAATTGCAAAAAAAGGTGTAAAATTCGAAAAAATTTCGGCGCTTCGCGCCGAAATGAGTAATTGTGTGTTCTATATATCTTTATAATGGCAGAAATTGCATTTCAAAAGTAAAAAAGTCAAATTTTTCGGCGCTTCGCGCCGTTTTAAGACGATTCTTAGTGATTTTTGCCCTTAGAGACCCAGAAATTAGCTAAAACACACTACGAAAAGTCGAAGAACTTTGTTTTTACCACACTAAAAACGCTGCTGTACCATATTATAGTACCCAAAAATTTTGTGTATACAAAATGTACAAAGATGTTTAGGAAGACAAAAACTGTAGAAAGGTGTAAAATTCTCAAAATTTTCGGCGCTTCGCGCCGAAATGAGTAATTGTTTGTCCTATATATCTTTAAAATGGCAGAATTTGCATTTAGAATGGAAAAATGTCAACATTTTTCGGCGCTTCGCGCCGTTTTCAGATAATTTTCAGTAATTTTTGGCGTCAGAAACCCAGAAATTAGCTAAAATACACTACCAAAGGTCGAAAACCCTGTTTTACCACACTAAAATCGCTACTGTACTATATTATAGTACACAAAAATTTGCATGTACAAAATGTACAAAGACTTTTGGGGACCATCTTTGTACATGTACAAACGGACTTTGTACAAAAAAACTACTGGTTTGAGGGTGAAGAAATTTCTGGGGAGGGGGTGAAAAAATCTTCAAAGGTCAAAAAATGGTCTTTAAAGTGGTCGTGGTGGCGAAAAAACACAATTTTTCGACCGTTCTCATTGGGCACTGTCCAATGGCATAGAAAAATCGCTAAAAAAGCAAAAAAAATTCCAAAATTCGGAATTCCTAGGAGGGGTATTTCAACTTCTGAGCGGTTGCATACCCCCAAACCCCACCCCCCTCCCCCCACGCCCACGTGTGGTGCATACCCCCCAAGTCCCCCTCCACCCTCGGCCCATGTATGGTGATTACTGTCCGTGCAAAAGTTTTGTGAATGTTTTGTAGTATTATATATGAACGAATCATAACTCTTAACCCTCATATAATGTATTTTTCATCGTTATTTTTCAATTGTCAATTTAATAGTGTATAACTCAAGAGATTCTCCCTCTCACATTTCTTGACCTAAAATTGAACTCTAAATTCCTTACAATTTGTCTTGATTGTTGCTTAATTTTTTTCAATCCATCTGAATATTCGAATATTTCCAGGATTTGTCGATAGGAGTAGACACCGTAGGTGGGTGGCACCAAAGTTCTTGGCGGGGGGGGGGGGGGGGTGCAAGACTTTTTAAAGGTCAAAAAATGGCCTTAAAAATGGTGGTATGGTGATAAAAACACCATTTTTCGACGTTTCTCATCAAGCACCATACGTGGGCAGCAAGAAATTTCTGGGGGGGGGTGCAAGATTTTTTTGAAGGTCAAAAAATGGCCTTAAAAATGGTGGTATGGTGATAAAAACACCATTTTTCGACGTTTCTCATCAAGCACTATCCATTGACATCAGAAAATTGCGAAAAAAGCGAAAAAAATTTTCAAAAATTGAATTCTGGGGGGGGGTATTTTGGTTTCTGGGGTGCATACCCCCTCCCCTCCAAACCCCCCCCCCCACGCCCAGGTGTGTCAAGCACTATCCATTGGCAACAAAAAATGCCGAAAAAACAAATTTCAAAAATTGAATTCTGGGGTATTTTGTTTTCTGGTTGTGTATACCTTCTAAACCCCCCCCCACGCCCACGTATGATAGACGCGCAACAGCCAGAATTTCGGAAGTTGGACTTGGCCTTCTGAATTGGGGGGGCGAAAATTTTTAAGTCTAATATCTCAACAACTATCGCAGATGAACAAAAATTTTGGTGTTTTCGAGCTTTCCACAGCGAGATCTCCGTGTGAAAAGTTTTACAACATTAAAATTTATTCAAATTATATTAAAAATTTTAAAATCTATGCCGTATGTAAATAAGTAGGCGCGAAGCGCCCGAAAATTTGCCCATTAGTTCAAAAAGTGCGCACTGTCGGCAGTCGCGCTCAGCATGGAAAATTCTAGCGGGGGGGGGGGGGGGGCTCGAAATTTTACAATGCCTTTTTGGGCGCAGTAATGATAGTTAAGCGTCAAAAACGTGATTTTTCGGCGTTTGTGATGATGCTCTATTTTTTTCTAGAGCTTAAATGTATTTTAAGAAAAATTAGAACAAATATTTGAAAAATTCGGGAAAACTGGACGAAACAGAGTCAAAGAATGAGTGTATGGCGCCAATTGCCAGAAATTTGACACTTTTGAACAAACGGATAGTTAAAAATGATTAAGGCGGCATTTTTTCTCTGAATTTTTTGGGAAATCGCGAATTTTGGCGGAGGTTAAAAATATCTGGAGGGAGGGGGTTGAAAATCTTTCTGGGGGAGGGGGTTAAAATCCCCGAGCCCCTTCCCCGAGATTATTCAGTTAATTTTGGGGAGAGAGCGAGTAAATGGGCGAAAATCGAACGTTTTTGCCAAATTAAGTGATTTCAAAATTTTCTAATTTTACGCGATTTGGCATGATCAGCTTTAGGCCACACATGGGTGTGGGGGAAGTTAGAGGGATATGCAGCCCCTCAGAAGTTGAAATACCCCCCCCCCAGAAATCAAAATACCCCCCAGAATACAAATTTTGAAACTTTTTTCTGCTTTTTTAGCGATTATTTGATGCCATTAAATAGTGCTCAATGAGAAACGTCGAAAAATTGTGTTTTTTTCGCCATATGACCACTTTAAAGACCATTTTTTACCTTTGAAAATTTTTCCACCTCCCCCGCAGAGTTTTAGTGCTGCCCATCTATGCTTTAGGCCCATCTCCCTGTTACACATAGGATAGGAGCCACGCTTTTCATTGTCGTTTGCTTACATATAAAGGTGATGTACGAGTAGAATTCCCCAACCAAAGATGTTTGTCCTCTCCCTAAAAGGGAGAGGGGTGTTCTGATCCCTAGAACATGCATGGGTTGGGTAGCGACTGAATTCTGGGGGTCCGATGGGGCAAAATTTTCAAAAACAGCACCAACAATTCCATTCTGGGGGTCTATCGATCTTGGGGGGTCTATCGATTTTGGGGGGTCCGGGTCCTCCCCCTCCTACGCCCTTGTGTGCCCAAGACGCCTAGCTCCTGTTAGATTATGGTAAATGAAAAATGCGCAGAAAAATTAGATTTCGTGATACAATTTATCCATTTTCTTATTTCGCATGAAAATTTAAAGTTAACGTAGTAGGCGGCACCGATATTGGGGTAGTGCAAGATTTTTCAGAGGTCAAAAAATGGCCTCATAGATGGTGGTATGGCGGAAAAACACCATTTTTCAACGTTTCTCATCGAGCGCTATCCATTGGCATCAAAAAATTGCGAAACAAAAACAACATAAAAATTTTTAAAAATCAAATTCTGGGGGGGGGTAATCTGGTTTCTGGAGGGTGCATACCCCCCAACCCCCCTACGCCCAGCTTTGATAGCAGGTCTTTCATGCCGGGGCAACGTTCTAATTTTCAATAAAAAATAAAAAATGGAGTGTCAATATTGCAATAGCTTGATGAAAACGATTACGAATCTAAGAAATGGTTTAAGATTCGGCTGATAGTTTACACCGCTTAATAGAACTTCCCGAATTTCGTGTTTACAATTTGTAATTTCCTCACCTTGAGCAGAGATATAGTTTTTTTTTGTTTTTTCTCTTATAGTTTTGTTTTCTCCTTATAATCTTCCATTCTTTAATTTTACAAAATTCGGGTAGTCGTGTGTAAAGTGACCAACTTGCTTTAGAGCGAATTCTTAAAATGTTCTTAGCGTTGTATTTTAAAATAGCCGAATCTTAGGCTGCGTTGCATATATTTTTGCTTAAATTTCAATCTGGTTGCAGTTTCGAGGTGTAAAGGATGCGTTATGTAGTTACACATTAATCTCCCGGTTTAAACGCACGTTAAAGTACTTTAAACAGACTCTTTTAGACGTCACTTTAAACAGTTATTATTACATTATTAATCGAGTCTGTTACCTCTGTGTTTGCATGTTTTCAGTGTATTATTTAATTTAACATCGTAATGCTATATTTGAAGGATAATTTTGTTTACACTTGATAATTTTTTTTATTTACAATGTTGTTTACTTTACATTCCAATTTTTTCTTGTAGGCTGTTGCGTATATACGAAACCGCGGGCGTGGAACGAATCGTCGAGCGGTTCTTCTAGCGAAGGTGAATGCGATCATTGTCACGGACACGTTGAAAGGAAAAAGAAGAAAAAACAATCAAAAAACGCCGGCGATTGCGACTCTTCTAACAAAAAGGACCCTCCGCCCACCGAAACTGACAAATAATTTTTGCAATATGAATCATTTGATTTACCTATTTATCAACGTTAGTTATTATCCTTATTACTGTATTTTGCGCATAAATTAAAACTGTTGCGCTAAACTTTTGTATTTTAATACATATGGCGCACTGTGAGTACCTATAGTCCATTTCATTCAACTAAGCTTTCTGAAAAAAATTTAAAGTTCCTACAAAAGCGATTTAAACTTACTGTATAGTTGTGATATTCTACAGTATATCGAGTTACATTGACACGCTTTCTATTACCAAAGCGCATTACTGCATCAACAATTTAACCCACTCTTATAGCCTGATTCAGCTGATAAAATTCAAAGAAAACCTCGAGGTTAAATGAAACAGGCTATAGTAGGTGCCTACTGCTTAGCATACATGAGCGTGAGAGGGTGTGTACCCAGAGTCCGGCAGACCTCCCAAAATCGTTTGAACCGTTGGAATTTCGGCAATTTCGCCCCAACGAACCCGCGCCCGGCATTTGGCCCCTGCCCATGTTTGGTGCCTATAGTCTGTTGCACTCAAGTTTGGGCATAAATTTGAAAACTGTCGGACAATAGTCCGACCGATTGCGATTATAGCATTGATTTGATATATAATCATCGTAATCATTCAGCTTACTTTCGAAAAACTTAAAATTTATGCTCGATTCATGTGAAACAGACTAACGTATCTGTTGAATTCAGGGACAGATTTAGGGGGGTCGCCCCCATTGGCCAAAAATAGTTGGCAAAATTAGGGATTTTTGGGTTGAAACGGCTAATTTTTCCGCCTAAGTCATGGTTTCGCCCCCTCCCTAGGGGTACCGACCCCCCTCCCCTTAGGAAAATCCTGGATCCGTCACTGATTGAATTATATTTACATTACATCATTAAACCATATGCATGAATTACGATTTTTGAGTCGGTCCCCCACGGCCAGGTTTTGTACCCCCCTACAGCTATAAAGTGTAGATAGTGTATCTACACGAGCCGTTACATGTACGGCCTTTGCGCACATTAGTGCGCCAATTCCGACCATCCGGTCATTTGGTTCCACTTTGGCGATCCAGCCATATTTTCAGATCGACGATATGACATGCGGAGGCATTCCGACCACGCAGTGTCAATTGGTTGGACTCTTGTCGCTAGGTGTCGCGAGGGATACTATGATGCGACCTTTTTACTGTGGAACCCCCTACAGGTCCCCTATCACTTTTTACATTTAAAACATAGGCGACATGACCGCTATTCACGTTGAGCCTGTGCGGAGACCCGAAAAATCTATGTGCAAGTAGCACACAATTTCTGTCATAAAAACATTTCTTTTTTCTTTTCTTCATATATTACTGTAGGCCAATCCCCCTGAGATTTATTAGTTAGTTTTGTGGCGGTTTGGCCTTAGCTTTTGCGGCGTGTCTTCTTCGACTTTATCAGCGCCTAAGTCTGCACATATTGGTTTGATTTGGTAAAAGCTAGAAAATTAGCTGTTTAGAGGTGCATTATACCGCTGGCAGTTAAGAATTGGGAATAGGCCGGCCTTGACTTAAATAATTGCCGGATTCTATTGGGTAAACCCTTTTATTTATCATTTCGTTCAAAATTCATAATTCCACTTTCGAATCAAAAACCTATAAAAATTATTACATAATTTTTATAGTAGATGACAGCCCGGATAAGAGCTCTTTGTTGTTGTGATTTAAGTACAGAGTGCTATTGGAACCAAAATTCGTAAGTAGTTTCGCCATAGGTAATCTGGCGCGAAACCTTTTCAATTCTTCTTGCGAAAATTATTCTTTTGGTCTAAAAAGGTCCAAGGACCTGTGGCGAATACCGGGGTTATCTAATTACTCCTGTGTTAGGAACCGCGGTCGGATTTCCCTTCTTATAATCTCCATAGGTACCGGACCTATAACGTCCGTGGAGATTTTAGGTAGAAAGTATTAAGGGTCATTTTGGAAAAGTGCAGGTGAATTGCCGCAGTTTCCTATCCAGCGCTAGTTGTAGCAAGGTACTTAGGTAAGCCCTGAAGGTACTTCATTGGGGTTTGTTGCTTTCGTAGTTGTTGTGTGTTGGGTATCTGTCCCGACGGCGTGCTGTCGGTTTAGCTATCCGTACATACTTCAAGTACTTAATCAGCCAACTCATTTTATGGCTCCCAAGATACTCCAACAACTTGAAAGCGGGCAAAGCCCCAGAAGTTACACTGTATTTCCCTTAAGGTTGCTCGCGACAACCAATCCGGTGTCTGTCATCATTTAAATTAATACATAATATTTTCTTTACCCAAAATATTTATTTCTGGCATTCTAAAAATGTATTGTTTTGCCCGTATATTTTTATCGTATCGTCCGCGAAGCCGCGGCAGTGCGCAGATAAGTTAAGCGTTCGTGGCAAAGAAATTCTGTATTTGTGGTAAAGTCGCTGTATTTTTTCTATATACCTATTTGACTAAGTGAAATATTTTTGCCCTTCGTCACGCCTATAAATTCTTTTGTGCCTCTCTTCGTACTCGTTATTTCGGCATATAGAGGTACGTTTTCAGGAAAAACCCATACCTAGAGGGGTCCACTGAAAAAATTTTTTCAGATTTAAGATAGCCGATTTGGAGAAAAATTTTCTTTTACCTAACGTTTATATTTCAAACGTTCCATTTTTAAAATGGGTGGTAAGAAAATTTTACGTATCCCTCCAGCTAAAAGGTGCCGCCTCTAGCCTGTCCTGCGCGCCAATTACAGCCTGATCAAACCAGTTCTTTGGTAACTGATACCATTTTACTCCTTTCGGCAAATAATACCTCTGTTATCCCTTCTGATAACGAATCTACTACCGCCAGTGTGCATTCCGGAATTCTGCTGATACACAAATTGAAGTAAATTCTGATGCAACAATTGTTAATAATGATCTGAACTGCTTGCGCGAATAACGACGATAACCAGACGGAAAACAAAGCGTTTTACCTGGTCGAACTTTTGGCATGGAAAGTAATGCATCTGAAAAACAAAATGGTAGAGGATGAAATTCGTCTTAATCGCCAAATTCTGATCGAATTCTTTCTGACTATTCTTGAGAGTATTCAGAAAATGCAGGTTTCCAGCAGGAAAAATTGAATATTCAGCATGCGCAAGAAATGTGTCAAATGTGTGAGGAATTTAATAACCGGCTTACGGCTACGTTTTCGTTCGCCCTGAGGCTAATCAGTCTTAGCGAGTACATAACGACGAAAACTTGATTAATGATGTGCCTGTCGAGTTACCGAAACGGCATGTCAAACAGACGGTAAATAACGAAAACCGGCTTGATAATTCATCACCTGTCATTCGGCCTCCGATTAATAATCCTAAGCCTAAGGTTATACTCGCGTCCGAAAGGACATTTGTGCCTATTTTACCTATGAGTGAGCGTATGCCTGTTGATTTTAGATCGTCATGCGCGCGTGAACAGCATGTGCAAACCCTTTTTGCGGATAATTTATCTAATTCTGCTATTCTTCGCATAATGTGTTTAATCAGCAAAGTGTTGAAACGCGCCTACTTTTTCAGAATTTTTGCAGCGGCCTTTAAATCAGCTAGCGCCTGAATTTGTGCCTAATGCTGTAAATAATATGCAACATCCTTCCTTAAATCCGCCGCCTTTGCATTATTTTTCTCCTAATGCGGAAAGCGCACCTATGCAGCACGATCGCATTTCAGGAGCGATAATTTTCAGCGCGACGATAATTTAGCAAATCCTAACGACGACTCCATGCCAATCAGGGACAATATAGTCGCGCCGCCAGCCAGCCAGCGCCACGTCAGATTTTCAGATGAGGACTCTAGCTCTTCGCAGCAGGAAAATTTGCACGTCATACCAGTGAAAGTTTGGCGCCGCGATTTCATCGGCCATATCATAATTCTGATTCTTCATCATCTGCACGATAAATCATCTGTTGCTGAAGCCATTAATTGCGGTCCTTTCATACAGCAAATGCATATAGCTGTAGCTGCTAGGAAATCTTTTCAGGGTGAAAACTGATATTCAAAATTTTTCAGCGACCAGATTAAAATATATAAAATCGACAAAAAGATGATTTTTCTGAATTTGTTTCATCATTTTTCGACGACTATGCATTAAATTTGTATGAAGCATTACCTCGAAAAAGTGCGTAATCTCTACACTAAGACTAAGTACGCTTATGATAGCTGAATTTCACCCTCTGATCACGATACGTTATATGACCACTTTCTTGACTTTCATAAGCAAATGCGCCCAATGAGTCTGTTCAAGCTTACTATCTCGCGCTTCACAAACAATTAAGGCGCGCTAGACCTCATATCGAAACTGACTCTGAGCAGTTCAACAAATGCTTCGACATCAATTAAAGCGTTGGTATGCTACTCGAAATTTCAACTGCAGCTTATCAACGCCAGCCTGAAGCTGAGTTACATGAAATTTTGCATAATGCTAAGTGCGCAGAATACGAAGCCGCCAACTTGTAGCGAAAAAGCGCCAACGCCTTATGTCTTGACCATTGCCAATTCCTCGCCACTGATGCAATTCCTAAGGAATCTGTGCTTCTCTAATAATGCTGATTCTGATCGTCGCGCAATAAGACGTTTTCTCGATCAAAACGCCCTGAAAATGAGCAATCTACAGCGCGTAAATTTTGGTGATTTTTGTAAGCGCATGGGTCATGTTGAAGAACAATGTTTCAAAAAAGATGAGACAGCGCAAAGTTGACGAAAATGCACAGC
>JAVLUZ010000271.1:4134293-4161506 GCA_036768485.1 Mermis nigrescens | reverse complement strand
AAATAAATTAATCGGTGCGAAGCGCCATAAAATCTTGAAATTTCACCCTTGTAGAGGAGCATTTTGCGTTACGAAAATTTTCCATAATGTAAACCAAGCACTAAATTTTTTCCATATGTCAGAATTTTTGGTTCACAAAAAAGGGGAAAGGTAAAATCCGGAAAAGGAAAATGGAAAATGAAAAATGGGTAAAAACGGAAGCTTAGGAAGTGGATTTTCCATTTCCTTTATTTTCAATGGAAAATGGTTTATTTTTAAAAATTTTTGTCCTACATGTCAAAATCATGTGTAGTTTCTCATAAATTTCCTCATTTTTGAAAAATTTCAAAAGCGCGACTAAAAATGGAAAAATTCAACAAAAATGGAAAAATAAACTGTTTAATGGAAAATTGTTCATTTCATTGTGTTTTCCCTCAAAATTCTCCTCTTTTGAAAAGATTGATATTCCAGATCCGAAAAAATTGTTATCCACTCTGACTACAACGGTTTCATCGCAGATGGAAAATCGCTGGAAAATAGCAAAATAAGGGTAGAACCCGGAAATGGAAAATGGAAAATTTTCCATTTCCTCTATTTCCAACGGAAAATGGTTTTATTTTCGAAATTTTCGGTCGTAGATGTGAAAATCATGCCACTTCTCACCAAATTTCCTCATTTTTGAAGAAACTTTAAGAGTGCAACTAAACATGGAAAACATTCAGCAAAAATGGAAAATAAGCTATTCAAGGGAAAATTGTTCATTTCATCATTTCAAAATCTATGACCCAAAATTTTGAAAATAAACCATTTTCCATTGAAAATAATGGAAATGGAAAATTTCTGATTTTCCACTTGCGGGTTGTCCTATTTCTGAAATTTCCGACGATTTTCCATCTGTGACAAAATTGTTGTACATGGTCGAAGTGGATGACGATTTTTTCGGATGCAAACTTTTTAAAGAAGGAAAATTTTGATATAGAATAGATAAAAGTAACAGAATTTAAATTAATGGGTATTTATCAAAAGATTATAAACAGTAAAGAAGACATTCAAAGAAATTATCAACGGAAAGCATTTAGAAGGGAAGAAATTCAATGAAGTTGTAAAGTGATAGAAGCACAAAGCATGGGAAGGCAATTGTCGTAAATGGCGCATTGATTATCTAATGTACACTGACACAAGGTACATTTGTTTGTTTGTAGGTACACAATGTTTCGGGAAGGCGATTGCGAAAATCGTCACGATTGATCGAATTGACTGTGTACATAGGTATGCACGTAGGTATATAGGTATGTAAGTATGTACAAACATAAGCGAAAGGCGACGGCAATAAAGCTGGCGATAGATTAGCCTACGATGAGGAAAAGACAACAGGTTTATTCGTACATACGGGCACAAGAGTAGCATATATGAAGTATGTAGGTAATTATCCATAATGCGTTTATTGGTCATGTAGAGCTTGATGTATAAATGAATACACTGCGAACGGTCAATGTAATTTGACAGGACTGAAATATAAAAGAATGGAACTTATGCGCAGTTACTGTTACCTTGATAGGACACTCTGTTCCTAATGCATTTGATAAAAGGTGTGCTAAACATGACAGGCAGGTGATCTGTGGAGCATCTAACTGAACAATACTTTATGTACTGTAGGGTGTTAGATTAGTAATCTTTTTGCTCACATGGAAGTCTATGTAACCTTTCTATGCAAATTTTCTTTACTCATGAGTGATTTACGTAATAGGCTTGGGTTCGGACGCAAGAATTGTTAATAACAATTGGTGTTGAGTTAAATAACCATATGCTCATGTAGAAGTCAACGTTACCTTTCTATGCAAATTTTTTTCAATCATGAATGATTCACGTAATACCTAGGTGATTGATTTGCTATTCAAAGTTGTTTGTGTTGCTCTGTTACGGCGTACTAATCATGTTTCTGAATCTTAGAGAAATTCATGAATTAACTGAGAATTTGGAGAAACTGTTACAGTGGCTACAAGATGTATGATTAGTACCAAAGGAGCCCGATTATAAATGTGATAGTGATAGGTGTAGTAGACATACAAATTGTCCGAATTGACAGCAGCTATTAATGGATATGGTAAGGCGTTAAATCAAATGCAGTTTCAAAAAATAAGCAGAAAGAAGATAATGCGGAAATCAAATATCATTTCAACGTTACATTTGCAGATCACTCCTAAACTATCAATATACAAAATTTTATCATTTGTAAATCTGTGGGTATATGGTGCTGGATTAGACTTAATCGCGGTAGAGCTTAGACTAGCACCGAAGACCCTAGTAGATTGGGCGTTGTTTTGTTGAGAAGTCTTATTACATACGCTGTTGGAGAATCCAGAAAGGATTGGAGGCCCTGGACAGATCGTGGTAAATCGATGAATCCAAATTTGGTAAACGGAAGTACAATAAGGGGCGTCCTGTTGATGGCCAGTGGGTATTTGGCGGTTACAAAGCGGGGCACTGGGCGATTATTTCTTGATGCAATTAAGGAGCGAAGTTCGGCAGTGCTGATACCTATTATAAAGGTGTAATGTGTACCTGGAACGACGATTATTAGCGACTGTTGGAAGGCGTGCGACTAACTCGATCAGGAGGGATATCAGCATTTGAAAGTGAGTGGGACATCAGACTTTAGTAATTATAATAATCAAGAGGAGCAAACCATCCCATTATCATGCTTTTTGTTGTTAGAGTTAGTTAAAAAGGGAAGGATTACAAATAATGTGACAAATGAGGGTGCTAGCGTCATGTTCTTCCTATGTCTCTTCTAATATATTTTTGTTAGGCTTAGGCTTAGTTATGTGCCTTCACATTGGTGCCAAGGAGATGATCTAAGCCTGAGACAAATGGGGCGAAGTACAGAGCGAGCGAAGCAAGCAGAGCAATTTTCGCCCTATCTTTTCTTAGGCTTAGATCATCCCCTGGCACTGTCTGAAGGCGCACTGAGCCCTAGGATGCCTAATTAGTTCTTCCATGCAGGTTAACCACAGCATAACGTTTAAAGATAAAGACACGGGCGCCCACACTTATGCGATAGAGTCCACTTGGAGAGTGGCAAAGGCAGTGTGCACATCATCAAACTGCAAAAGTCGCACATTCCCGGCAATCTGGCAAAGTACATGTTCCTAAAGAATGTCAAGAATGCCAACTCGACCGGACGTTGTAATTTTTAAAGTTGGCGGCCCGATTGTACGACCCGTTGAAGCAGCAAAAGGTAGAATTATCAGAATTCGACTCAAGCGACAGCGAAGGCAACGATTAAGGTGAGAATAGCGTTTTATTGCGAATTCGAGTAGTAGTTTTAAATATAAAAGTTGAAAAAACAGACGGAAATGAAAGTTGGAAAAAATTTTGAAAAATTATTTTTTCAATCAAAGGCTTTTCCATCTGTTTTTTTCAACTTCTTTGTTAAAGATACCTGCTTGAAATCGCATAAAAACGCTGTTTTTTTTTAAATCTGGAACATAGAGGTATTCTATAATTCGCCCGAATTCTGAGTGAAAAAAATGATGAAATTAACAATTTTCCGTTAAACAGTTTGACCTTTCCATTTTTGTTGAATTTTTTCATTTTAAGTTGAGCTTTTGAAATTTCTTCAAAAATGAAATTTGGTGAGAAACGACATGATTTTGACATCTAAGACCGAAGATTTCAAAAATGAACGTATTTCAGTTTTAATAAAAATGAAAATTTTCCATTTTCATTTCAAAGGTTTTCAATATTTTTTCCATTTTCGGCATTCAATCTACGACGAAATCGTTGTAGTCGAAGTGGATGAAAGATTTTTTCGGACCTGGAAGGTCAAACTTTTTTAAAAATTTTGAGTAAAAAGACTGATAAATTATTATACTTAAAATTAACAATTTTTCGTTAAGCAGTTTATTTTTTCCATTTTGTTGAATTCTTTCAATTTCGTTCTTTTTTTGAAATTTCTTCGAAAATGAGGAAATTTGGCAAAACGGCTGTAGTTGCAGCATATAAGACTTGTTTTTCTTGTTAAGATCAAAAATTTTGAAAATGTAGAGAACTAAGGAAATGGAAAAATTTTCCATTTTCCATTTTCCGGCTTTTACCCATTTTTCCATTTTCCGTTTCCGGCTTTTACCCATTTTTCCATTTTCCGTTTCCGGCTTTTACCCATTTTCCAGTTACCATTTCCGGTTGTTCAACTGCACCCCTCAAAAACCTAAATGCGGAAAAGCAGTCAGACTTACGTAATATCCATTAAGCGTGCATGTTCTTTTCTCTTGTACAAAATCGACTTTTGGCTGGGTAACAATTAGTTCTGTCTTTTCTTGTAATCCCGAGATCGTCGCTGCTTAGAGGTTCATCTAAAACTGTAGCCAACTCATCGTCCTCAACCAACAAATTCATCGTCTACACCGGAGACATCGTGTCCACCGATGTATTTTATCCTCATCATTGAAAAAGAATAAAGTCGGACATAAGTACACACAATTCCACGGGCAAGGTGAAGATTAATCCACTTTTCTGCGTATTATGGTGAACTCACAGATAGATCTCTTGGTTTAAAAGCCGAATATTGAGAAGTATTTTGATTTTCTACAGTACATTTCAAGTATTTAATCGAACAGTGCTTTCATACATCCTAAAACAAAATAAAAACGTAAACATTCTTTTTTATTAAGCAGCATTACTGCATCAACGTTTTAAACATTTTTAGCACAGTTAGAGTGAATTAATTCAACTAGCTGTATTAAAATTAAACGAAAAGTCGAATTTGTAAGTTATGCATCGCCTTCCGTACACGTAGGCAACCACTAAAATTCCGAGAAGGTGGTGCTGCAAGTTCGTAAGGTGTAAATTGGCCATAAAAGTGGGGTATGGCTAAAAAACATCATTTTTCAACGTTTCTCTTGTGTACTATCCATTGGCATCGAAAAAAGTGCGAAAAAACAAAAATAAAATTTAAAAGATTGAATTCCAGGAGAGGTGTATTTTGGTTTCTCGGGGGTTGCATACCCCACGCCCAGGTGTGCTTCATTTTCTTAATCTGAGTGCGTTTTTGTATAGGTAACTAAAGTATGTACGAAACCTACACGGTCAGCATGCGCCCGCATAGATACCTAACAAACGTACAGCTACCTAAACGGAGACGGACTATAAGTACCTACGGTTTATAGTCTGTTCATTCTTTGTGAGATTTTGAAAAAATTTAAAGTGACTACAAGTGTTTTAAACTACAGTACCGAACACAACTAACGACCCCAACCTAGCCCTTCCACCAGTTAGTGGTTGCCAACCGGATGGACACCTGATGCTTTTTCCATGTAACACAACTTTCCACCAACCGGATGATCAAAAGAATTTTGTTGGTGAGTATTGCCGACCCAACCAGGTGCCTGGCAACCGGGTGTGAACAGATATCTCATGGTTGCGCTAGACCTAAAAATGGTTGGCAAGCCGGATGCGTTCCAACCAGTGTATCGTTAGTTGTGTTCTTGACTGTACCTAAATCTCCACGGACGTAATTGGTCCATTACTATTGTAGATAGTGTATCTACACGAGCCGTTACATGTACGGCCTTTGCGCACCTTAGTGCGCCAATTCAGACCATCCGGTCGTGTGTTTCCACTTTGGCGACCCAGCCATTTTTCCAGATGAGCTTGATATGACATGCGGAGGCATTCCCCGACCACGCAGTGTCAATTGGTTGGACTCTTGTCGCTAGGTGTCGCGAGGGATACTATGATGCGACCTTGTTTACTTGTGGAACACCCCACAAGTCCCCTATCAATTTGTACATTTAAAACATAGGTGACATGACCGCTATTCACGTTGAGCCTGTGCGGAGACCTGAAATCTGTACGCGGCCTTTAGTGCATAATGTCAGCACATTTTACAATAATTTCTTCTTCTATTACTGTGGGCCAATCCCCCTTAGGATGATTAGTTAGTTGATGCCAGTTTGGCTTTTTGCTTTAATGGCGTGTCATCTTCGACTTTATTAGCGCCATTCATTGTACATTGTTTTAATTCGGTAAAGGCACAAAAATCCACTGCTTAGGGGTGCGTGCTCATCGAGCAGTCAGGAATTGGGATCAGGCCGGCCATAGCTTTATTTACTTGCCGGATTTCGTTGGGCAAAGTCTTTATTTATCGTTTTGTGCAAAATTCACAATTCCTTTTTCAAACCAAAAATCTATAAAAAGAATTATTACATAATTTTTATAGTGGATGACAACCCGGAATAGACTCTTTGTTGTTGTGTTTTAAGTACAGAGTGCTGTTGGAACCAGAAATCGTAAGTAGTTTCGCCATAGGTAATCTAGTGCTAAACCCTTTCAATTCTTTTCGCAATTACTCTTTTGGTCTAAAAAGGTCTAAGGACCTAGGGTGAATACCGGGATTATCTAATTACCCCTGGTTAAGATCTGCGTTCGGCATCTCCTTCCCATTTCTCCATAGGTACGGACCAATTACGTCCGTGGAGATTTAAGGTAGTTTGTATTCAGGGTCAGTTTGGAAGAGTGCAGGGCCTGTTGCATAAAACTTTTCATAAGTAATAAGTACTGAATTCATAAGTAAATAAGTAAAATCCTGTTGCATAAAAAGCCAGTAATAACTTATTAATTCATAAGTGTCTCATAAGTGAATTTTCATAAGTGTTTTTCGATTCCGTTGCATAAAAGTTATAAGTCTATAAGTCTATAGGCGATTTACTTATGAAAAAAAGCAAAAATGTTCAACAACCTTTTGAGACCTATGAAACTGTTATAAGTCCTTTCTATTATGTTGAATTTTTGCGATGTTGTTTGGTAGCTCTAGTGAAAGTGATGATGAACTTTTACGTGCTCCTCTTATGCGAAAAGAAAACGTACTTTTCAATCACGAATAAGCTTTGATCGTATCCCCAGTGAAAATGTTTCGAGATTTCGTTTGACGGATGATCATGTAGCTTTTTTGGTTGATAATTTATCAAAATTTATTGAACACCCTACAAAACGTAATTTTGCTTTATCTACGGAGCAACAAATACGATTGTCTTTGCGGTTTTTGTCTTCCAACGGCAATTTTCAGTTAGTGGGAGATGCGCATGGCGTTCACAAGTCAACTGTTTGCCGAACATTGCATAATTTTGTAGATGCTGTTAATGACAACGTAGTTAAAGAATGGATCAAATGGCCCCAAAATTTTCGTGCGATCAGCAATAAATTTTACAATATTGCTAATTTACCTTGCGTCATTGGTTGTGTAGATGGGACCCATTGTGAAATTATTCGACCAAAAATGGATGAAAATCAATACCTAAACCGTCATGGTGTGCATTCTATAAATGTTATGCTCGTCTGTGGGCCTGACATGAAATTTTATTATGCGTCTTCTAAGTGGCCCGGTTCGGTTCATGACGCCCGGATATTTCGTAATAGTTCTTTGGCACAACAATTCGAAAATCATTGGCAACCTATTCCAGGTATGTGAACATTGTTGTACGAGTTCCTCATGCCCAGCGCCCAGTTTCATTATCTTAAAAAAACTTTTCACGAACCGCATTTCTTAATGAATTAATACCGAAAGTCACGACTTGGAGACAAAACAATCGAGCTTTTATGCCCAAAATGTTCTATTTTAAAATTTGTCAAACGTCCCCAACATACATAGGAGTGGGGGACATCTGGTGGGAGTTTGGATCCCCCTCAGAAGTTTGAAAACAAATGAAGAAAAAGAAAAAAAGGGGAAAAAGAAAGAAGTGCACAAGACTGACATTTTATGCCATTAAGTCCATTCTTGGCCTAGTTTTTAAAAAAAAATCCCAATTTTTTTATTTTTAGATGGGAAATGATGCTAAGTGACGGGAAACGCTTAAAAACACACGTTTTTAATACTTATTTTGCGTTTTCACTGACTTTTAGGCGTTGATCGGGAAAACTTTTCGGCGGACCCCTATCAGAACTTCTTGCTGCCGATGTGTGCTCCCAACCCAACGCCCCTCCCCCGCTCTTGTTTTTGTACCCAATTAATTACGGTAATCATGTATGGCATTACCTACTATTTTTTTCGATCCTCGTTGTACCTGCGTAAAGATGCAAAAAAATCCTTTGCATCGAAATTTTTCTTTGTACCCACTGTTTTTTGTCCAAGGTGCCTTTTATTTGCAAAAAAGAAGGTATTAAAGTCTTTGTAACATTTTGCACAGTGAAAAAAACGTTTTTCAAACTAAAAGCAATAGCATACACATTTTTATTGTATTTTTGAGGTGTTCTATTCATTTGGAATTTTAGTGATTTCTGTGTTAGTAAAGGCTGCAAAAACAGTATATGGTTCACTACAGAGCAAAAAAGTACACTTAGTTTACTATAGAAACACGTTTCGAATTAATATTTACAATCAAACAAAAACATGAAAAGACATGTGGTACATACAATATCATTCAGAAAAATCAATATATGGCCGAACTGGCTCGATGTTTGGTCACTCTGGTAGATGTTTATGTATGCTAAAAATTAGATTTTTGATCACTTTTGTGAGTATCGATTCACATTACTCACTAAAATGGCCAAACGTTTGGGTGTAAAGTCTGCACCACACTGTCTGACAAAATTCTGAGGCCCACGTATCTAGACAAAGTCGTATTGAGCGGACCAAATCAGTGATTGCCAAAAATCACGAGTTCGTTTTTTCGTACTTTTGATCAACATAATTAATTTTGAACAAATTACTCATCCAAACAATGGCATAAAAGTTAGCAAATTAATGATTTTGCATCATTTCTCAACTACTGGCTTTGAGATTTACAGATACCAACAAAATCCCCTGCTTTCATGTGCAAATATACAAAATTGGCCATGCTTATGCAAAAAGTGCAAAAAATCGAACTCGTGCTATCTGGCAATCAGTTATTTGGTCCGATCAATCCCGTGTTGTCTAGATCAGGTGGCAACGAAATTGTGTCAGACAGTGTGGGAAAAAATTTAAACCCAAAGGTTTGCCAAATGTAAATCGATTCCAACAAAAGTGATCAAAAGTATAGCTTTTGGCAAATATAACCATCTACCACTTCGGCTAAATATTGATTTTTGCTGAACAATATTGCATGTCTCATGTGTCTTTTCTCGTGTTTGTTTAATTATAGATATTAATTCGAAATATCGAACTACAATAAACATAAAAGATGAAAAAAATACAATTTTTCAAAGTATTCACTTATTTTGCTCCCTAGTACATAACGCTCGGTCTTGCCAAACAAAACGAACATTCATTGACTTGTACACTTTTTTCAGTTCGATTAGGATAAAAAAGGTGAATTGAAACCTTTCACGCGTAAAAGCTGAAAATTTTGCGACTTTCTAAATTTCTCACTGAAAAAAGCGATAATTTGTTATACTAAAACAGTGCAAAAACAGGTTCTGTTTTAAATAAATAAGCAAGTATAAACTTGACACGAAGTGCCAAAAAAGTCAGACATGTAACGGCTCCCGGAGCTGTGGGGGGAATACCGGCCATTTTTGGAGGGCGGGGGGGGGTAGGTGGTGAACAGCCAAAAATGCCTAAAAAACGCCAAAAAATCTTGAAAAATTTGCCATTTTGACCTACGAGTAGTATAAACGGATTTTTCCTACGGAGGGGGGCCGGGCGAAGGGGGGGGGGCAGAGGGGAGGGGAGTAGCCGAGGGTTGGGTTGGGGTCTTCCCCCTCCCCTCCCTCTTACATGTCTGAAAAAAGTTGCTGTTTTTATCGTTTTTAAACAAAAAATAACTATTTTGATGTGAAACATTGTTTTTGATACAGTTTAAATTAAAGACTGAAGAATAATCGTTGATTCAGTGCGAAGCGCCAAAATTTTTGCCATTCTCGTTTTTAGGCCAAAACGTGATCATTTTTTGGTGACTAACTGTCAATATTTTCTTCGTATTTGTACAAAGGCTGTCCCGAAAAATTTTGTACCGTTCGAAAAATTCTTGCCGAATATAAAACCAATCTTATCCAATCAAATTTTTTACGCAGTATGCAATGACTGTGTGAAAAATTAGCTTTCGTTTAGTGCCTAATTATCAAATTATCAAAGTTTTGGCAAAAATCATAAAAAAAATTTTAAGCACATAAATTTCACAAATTTTGGCGCGTTGAGCAGAAAATGTTTCAAAATGGTGCAATTCCGCAAGTTAAAAAGCCAAAAATTACATTCCGTGAATTTTCAAGAATTTTGCTTTCTTTTTTGAGCAAAATCTGTACTTTTTTGACAATTTTTTTTATTATTATACAATGAAATGAGCAAAAGATATCAGTTTTCCAAAGTATTTCCCAAAATAGTTTCCAAAATTGATTGGCGCTTCACACCGAATAACTACAATAATGAAGTTTTTATTTTCTAATCAAAATTGCTCATTTTTCTAGTCAAAACATGACAACTGTTCAAAAAATTTTCGGTGTTTCGCTCTGATAAACTGCAATTATGCAGTTCTTGCTTGTATAGTTTGTTTATTTTAAATTGGCAGTTCATTAAACACAGGAAGATATATCCCTTGTAGTGTAGTACCAACTGCCAAGATTAAAAAAATAAACTATACATATTATAGTCAAAAGTTCATTGTCAATATAAAAACAAGATAAGTTTTCAAAATTAATCTGAACTTTTGAAAAATATCGACCCGTCGTCCCTTGACATAAATATTCAATTATTTTAAAAAGCAAGGAAAATGTAGAAATACGAGTAAAGTGATCAAAATAAAAAAATTTCTTGCTTGCCGTTTCAGGTGGTTATATTTTGGCCGATTCTGGATATCCTAATAAAGCCTATATCATTACACCAATCATCAATTGCCAAACGAACCAGGAGGAAAAATTTAACAAGGCGCATAAAAGTACCAGACGACTAATCGAATGTGCCTTTGGCGTTTTAAAACAAAGATTTCGATGTTTGCTCGGACAAATGCAACTTAATCCTGAATATGCCTGCAAAGTGATCCTATGCTGCGTTGCATTACACAATATGTTAATTTCGGATGAGGACTACGATGCTGCCTTACAACTTATTCACGAGGAAGGAGACGTTAATTTGGAAGTTGAAATGGATGAAGAACCGGACAATCCTGCTTATCATAATGATTTCACAAGAAGGCAACAAATTATTTCTTTATTTTGAATGTTTAAAATTGAATTTGTTCAATCCTTGGAATAAATGAAAATTTACAAACAAATCGAATCAAAAATGATAACAAACTACGGCACTTTTTAGCAAAATTCCATACAATCAAATACCAATCATGACAACTGTAAATATTGTCGAGCTGCATTCCCTGAGTTATATTCATCCGGTAAATAACTAGCTTGACCAACAGTTAAACCTAAAAAAATGTGAAAGAAATACTTAACGTTATGATCAGGAAGAAACCCGAAATGTTAAAAAAATGATTAGACAAACGACTTCTAAAGTGCACATTTTATCAAAAAAAGATGTTTTCAATTTTTTGTGATTTTTTCATGATGAGAAATGATGCTAAATGATAAGAGATGCTCGAAAAGAAGTTTTTAAAGCTTATTTACTTTTTTTGATTTTTAAGCGTTTTTCGGCTTATAACTTTTGGCGGTCCTCCTCTTCAGAATTTTTTGCTGCTGACCTATGGTTGTAAGCATAGTTTTTCCAAAACTTTCTTTCCATGAATGTGGAAAGGAGTAAAAAAAATTTTCCACATTGAAAATTTTGCGCCGAAAAAACGTGAAAATTAGCTCTTTTTTTCAAACGTAGACAGATTTTGTATATACACTACTGTGAGTGTGGACACTTGCAGCAGTACCATTTCGGTTTTTCTGGTGCAAAACGAAACGCTAAATTGTTTGTAAGTTGCAGTTTTTACTGACAAAATAGATTACTTTTCTTCAAATTGGACACTAAACTTCTTTGTATGTGTTGCTTTAAAGCATTCTAGGTTGCTTTTCCACAAATTTATCCGATGAAAAAATGATTTATATTTGAAAAACATATTACTGACATGAAAAATGGGTCGAACAAAAATGAACTTTAACCTTTTTGACTGTCTAAGAAAGGTGATTTGAAACATTTTGGTCGTAAACTATGCATATTCGCACCATTTGTGCCAGTACAATCCTTGTGGTTCTTAAGCAGCATTTTGTTGACTACAAGAACATTACGTAAGCACGTAACCAAGTCAACAAAAGTTGCCATAAACTGCAAAATTAACCCTTTATTATGGGCCGAAAGAATTTTTATGCACGGGGGAGGAGTGTAACACAGGAATTTTTTACTTGCAAGCAGGGTGTCACCTGATTTTTTCGGGTGCATGCAACCTAACCAGTCCCGAGTTATAGGCTCCAAAGTCCTAGCCCAGACTATACTTAAGTATGTGATCGTGCACGTGCGCGGCATCCGCGTGCGCGCGCGACAGGGTACCTTGCCGAAATTGGCATATTGAAAGAAAACTTTTGAAAACTAAAAAAGTACCTGGAGCCCTAAAATGTTGGAAAAACATTCTAGACCTTAAGTTTGCAGCGGCATCAAATTTGAATAAAAATTGAAAATGATAGAATTTTAAGTTACTCCATATTTTTACGGGGAGCCCATAATAAAGGGTTAAGGAATTAAAAAAGTTATTAACACATTCCGGCAAAATTTGGGAATTTTTCCAATTTGCAGGCTAAAAATCGTCGGAAAATTTTTTTAATCCGTCAATAAATCTTTCACAAATGTTAAAAAAAACCCAAATTTTTTTCCACATTCCAAATTTTTTTCTACATTATAGTGCAAGTGTGGAAAAAACCTTGTTTGTGAGTAACATTACGTACGTTGTTCCCAAAAAAGTATACGGTACGCGGATTTTTTCACTAATTTCTGTCAAACAAAATGAAGCTTATGCTAAAAGTTGTGAAAAATATATGGGAGCAAGAATCTTTAAGATTTATTCTTGATGCTTGCTTAGTTTTTTAAAACTTAAAAGTATGATCTTTTTACTCACGCTAACTTTTTGAGTAGGTAATTGAACGGATTTTTAAGGTGTATCAAAAACAAGTATTCATCTATGAGTGATCAATACTACTGCTTGAAAACTCTTCTCACCATAACTATCGGATGCAATTTACGCATCATTTTTGATCACTTGTTTGAAGAGATTTTTTAACTAAAACGTATAGAGTCTAATTTGGGACACCCTGTACACGCAAGAATGCAAACAAGTTTTTTCTTGCACAATCTCACAATGTTACTCCTGCTTTAATTTAAAACACATTCTTAGACTGAAAACCGGAGCCGGCACAGAAAACCAAAAGAACCGATACGTTTTATGAATCGGAACTGGCGCTGGAACCCAGATGTGTAGTTTTAGTGAACTGGAACCGCAACCGAAAGTATTAGTTTTTGAACCGGAACGGTAACCAAAACCGAAAAGTTCATTTTCAAAATAACCCGAAAAATGAAAATTCTTAAAAAAGTGGAACTGGCACACCCGTACTACATATTAACCATAATTGGTTTGCTTAATTGAGTTATTTTTAAAACTTATAATTTTTGAGCACCCTGTATTAGGAAACTGTAAAAATTACTGTGTAAGTATGGAATCTTCACGCATTTTTGAATTTCATTCCTGAATTCTTATTTAAGTATTACTTACTGTCTGAGAAAAAATTTCCTCTTGCCGGGGGAGGGGCAGATAAAGTCGAACAAGGACGAATTGGTTGAGCGACAAACGTTTCCTGAATCATTTCACGCTCCATTCTTGCAATCTCCAGCTCCAGCTTTTTGTTTTGCAGTTGTAGGTTTCTGCAACGTAATTTACTTTCCTCGATTTCAGTTGTCAATTTTTCGCACTTCAGTCGGTTATACTTGGCCTCTAATGTTTCAGATTGATCAACTTCTTGAATACGTTTTCTTTTAGATTTAGTGGAGGTTGAATCGGTGAGGGTTTCCATTGGGGTCAACGGAGATTTCAAAACGGCAGTTTCAGTGAATAAACTTTGATTGTTATTGACTTGCAATTGATCTTCTGCGTAATTTGAGAAACCAATTTCTGGAATATTTAAACCTTCGACAGCTGCCGATTCTTTTCCTAAAATATCCAAAACTCGCAAGTCGACTTTCGAATATTTCACGTCAATGCCTCCTGAAGCTCCAGTTTTTTGTTTTGCGTCTCGTTTTCGAACTGTATACTGACGAATATTGGGCCATACGGTGTCTCTCAAATATTGCCATCCTTTATCCGATACAGGATTAAATCCATGTAATTCCGCGCAATTCTTGACGACGTTCTGCCATGCTAAAGCTTTGTCCTCTTTCGTTAAAGAACTCGAAAACGATCCAAATAAAATATTTTTCTTTTCGTGAATTAAATTTAGCAATAGTAAACGTTGATTCTCATTCATAACCTGCAAATGAAGTCCCGTTATATCGTACTTTGTAGTCTGAAAAGTTTTTGTTTGAAGCAATGTTGCCAGATCCAAAAGTGCTAAACCACAACAAATAATTGACAGTAGGCGTTAATATTGCTACCAATTTTTTTGCAAACTAAAAGCAAATAAAATACGAAAAAAAACTTTTCGAAACTATTTTGTTCTCGTATTTTGTAAAAGATACAAAGAAAAATTTTGAAGCTTAATTTTCATAATCAACCAAAATCATGGATTTTACGTCAAAAAAATTATGAAATTTGAAGCATTATCTTCAATTTTTCTTCATTGTCTGCTTTCATCAGTTGTTTTGACTATTAGTCACCTGCATTTACACCATTTTTTAAAAAAGAAACTTATTTGTCAAGTTACTGTGCTGCGCAGAAGGCTCGGTTATTATATCGAGAATTTGCATTAAAAACTTGGTAGCAATGGTATTTTTTGTTTTACACTTACTAGAATAGTGCTCTTTGCAACTAATTTCAAGTCTATTTTTATAGTTGCCTAAAACATTTCAGTCGTAAATTTAAAAGCACAATTTTGCACGTTAAACAACGATTTTAAAATCAATGTGCATCAAATTTGCCTGCCAAATTTACTCGCCTAAAAATTTATCCAGTGCTTTTGCCAAAATTGCCAACTTTGATTTTTAACCAGCTACAAAACCAATGTTAATTCCAAAATCCTTTTCTCAAGAATTTTGGAAACATGATATTTTTTAAAGAGATTTTCTTAATTTTGGTAAATAATTTATAGCAACTTAACCAGACATGTACGGCAGAAATTTTTGAGGGGGGAGTCTGAGAGCAAACAAAAAAAAGCTTGCCAGACCAAAAAGTGTCCCAAAACGCTGAAAAATGACGATTTTTGCATTAAAACAGCTTAAAAATGATGTTTTAAGTCTAAAATAGACGATTTTCATCAGAAAAAGACCAGATTTTTGACAAAAACGGTCAAAAATCGCCAAAAACTACACATTTTTGCTCTTCCAAAAAACTTGAGGGGGGGATCGGACTTTTTGGAGCTCCAGGGGGGGGTGCCCGACCTTTGAGGGGGGGGGAGTTTACCCTCCCCCTATGTACATGTCTGACCTTAACCCATTTACTGCATAATCTTGCAAAAAATCCATCAAAGCATGAATAATTTTTTTTGCTCAGAAGAAAGTAAGTCTTGGAAATTCGCGGCGCTTATTGAACTATTTCTAAAGTCTTTCCGTGTTTAGCGACGGACAAATTTTCCAGCTGGGAAAAATGGAAATCTTTTTGAACTCTGTCTCGGTGGTGGGAAAACAGTAACCAAACGAAAGCTAATTTTTCGCGCTATTACTGTACGCATTGCCAAACATAAAGAAAAATTCATATAATTCATATGTAAAGATATTTTTTGGATCGTTATACATATATACAAAGATGCTCGTAAAAAAACAGCCATAAGCATCATCAATATTTTCAAGAATCGGTTGCAGATGGAAGCAGCAGTGTTTTAGTATTCTCAAAGTAGCGCACATGACAAGTCCAGCGTCCGGAAAATTTCATGGGCAGTGGAATTTTATTCAGTAAATGTGTCAATCGATCAATTCTGCTATATACTCATAATGTAAAAAACTTTCAAGTGTTATGCAACAAAAATCTTACAAGCTGATAGGATATTTATTTTTAAAAGAAATAAAATTGCACACATTTTCAAATTAAAAAGCAAATCATTCTTAATAGATTAAGAATAAATAGTTTTTGTGAATTACGAAGGAAAAGATAACAATAAAAATACTAATTCATTCCAGTGCCGCAAGAAAATTTTTTTCGATTTTTTTCTTTTTACATTGTTTTGACTAAAATTTAGTATTCTAAACCTTGAAATATTACAAACAGTTACAAAAAGTTATTAAACGTCCAAAGAGTTACATAAAAATGTTGCTACATTTAGCGACAAACTTAATCATATGGCAACACTAATGCGAAACAACAGAACAGAATTAGTCAATAATACGTCCAATAAATATGACGACGTTCTAGAATGACAAATTGCGTGGTAAATTACGCCATCAAAATGAAGGGGAAAAATCGATACACTTATGAAAAAGACTTATGAATTCATAAGTCTTTCATAAGTGTTTTATGCAACGGATTTTCATAAGACTTATGAGAGACTTATGAATTAATAAGTACTTATAGACTTATAGACTTATAACTTTTATGCAACAGGGCCCTGGGCGTGGGAGGGGTTTGGGGGTATGCACCCCCAGAAACCAAAATACTCCCCAGAAATCAAAATACCCCCCAGAGTTTAATTTTTGATAATTTTTTTCGTTTTTTCGCAATTTTTTGATCCCAATGGATAGTGCTTGATGAGAAACGTCAAAAAATGGTGTTTTTATCGCCATACCAACCATTTTTAAGGCCATTTTTTGACCTTCAAAAAATCTTGCACCCCCAGAATTTTCATGCTGCCCACGTATGATGGCCACGCAGTCATCCTCATGGAATAATCTATCCAATGTCTAATGAATAGTAACACACATTTAGCAAAGTATTTGACCGTGTCTCCCTGGACACAATTTTATAACATAGCTCATGCTTGAGCATAGGCGGGCAGGGCCTAAACATGCTACCTGGGGTGGGGCCGGGTAGCAATGCTGTAGTATAGGCAGTGATGAGGGATAGACGCGCTTCTCCATAAGCCTGAGGGGAGGGAAAGGGCAGAGGGCAGAGCCCTGCGCAAGCCAAAATTCTTGACCCGCCCTGCCCTGCCAAGAAAGAAATAAAGCCTGCCCCGCCCCGCAGCTCCTTAGACCCACCCCGCCCAGCCAGTAATGTTACAAAAATTAGGCCTGCCCCGCCCCGCAAAATTTTTTCATGTACCCTATGTATCCATTTCAGGTCACATCATTTTCACCAAAACATGTAAAATTTGCTCTCTATGGTCTACTGTCATATGTAATGATTAGAGCCAACAAATTTAGTGCAAAAATATCGCTAATTTGGTGCATAATTTGGTGCTAAAAATTAGTCAATTTGGTGCAAGTTTTGGTGCAATAAACCACATATTTAGGTACTTTTTCGCCTTTATTGGAATAAAAACCGGTTAAACGCAATGACGCTGTACATCTCCACATTTTCGAACAATAAACTCTGCCTGCGGTCCGTTAAAAGCAGCTTATACTGCGAAAAAGAACGCTCGACATCAACAGAAACCAAAGGTGCGTACATGCTTTTGATACAAATTTCTGGATCAATCTCAGAAACAAAAGCCTCAACGTCAGGGTTTTTGCCCAAACTCGCCGAAAATTTATCACGCGCAAACCCATCTAAGCAAACCGCCGCATCATTGTAAATCTTCCACTGCTCATCCTTTGTCAAACTCTGTGCTTCCAATTTTTCGATTGCTGTCGGCAAGAAGCTAAATGTCGCCACGTCGAATAGTTCATGCTTCAACACATCGCTTTGGATCAAAGTAGCTGCTTTTTTGACTGCTGCCAATTCGTCGTTGGTCAAGGCTTCAAGAAAGTCTCGCATTTTGCTAAAGTTGTGGCAGTAGTAGGCAGCGCATTTGATCCAGGTTCCCCAACGAGTAACCACCGCATCAGGCGGCAAGGGGCTATCTAAACCGCAAAAATTAAACAATTTTGGGACATTTTGAAAATAAAATTTCAGCAGGGGCAAAATTAGAATGAATGGGTAATTTTTGTCTGAAGTAGAAATTGTTTAATTTGGGTTGGTAATGTAAACATTGTATTCCACAAATCGTCACTTCTAGTTATTTTAAACAGTTCCACAACAGTACATACGCATGCAGTCCTTTTATCAGAAACTTAATTAAAGGTAGATTAATTTAAAAACTAACCAATAAAACTGTAACAAAATGACAATAATAAATGTACAGAAATTACAATAGTTTAAACTTTTTATACTCTAACAGTAACAATTCGCAAAATACGTCAATATTCATTAATGTTATTTTAGGCAGACGTGTTGGAACACCCCCCCCCCCGCCAAATTGCCCAAATGAACATGATGATGGGCCTCTCTCAATGTTCTTTCTCAATCCTTCTCTCAATCTATGCAAATGAATGACTTACTATTTGTTATTTCTCTGAAAAGCTGAATTTGAGCCGGCGATTTGAGCAAAATCTTCCGCATAAAGTTAACGAACTCGTTCGCAGTACTGTATTCTGCCCAAACCGATTCGCAAACACGATGCAAGCTGTGGGCAAGGCATGTAACATGCCTGATATTCGTAAACATCGCCTTCAAATTGTTAAAGGCCAGCAGCATGTAGGATGCTTGATCAGTGACGACAAGCCAGACCCTGTCGTATTCGATTTTGCCATCCCACAGGAAGGCACAAGAATCATTGAAGCATTGCATGATCGTGGTATTGTTGGTTTTCTCCATGTCGTACATCTATAAGAAAAAAGCTAAATTATATTTTGGCAGAACTACGGGGGCAGCTCCCCATAAATGTAATTGAGGAGACGTGTGGGAACCCCAAGCCAGACAATCTCCCTTTCCACCCAAAGGGGATAATTTTTTCTACGTGAGTTCCTGTACAAACGTATTTTTAAGTCAATATTTGGGAGTCCACGGTGATTCCTCCCCCGAAAATAGTTGATAATCCCCGTTTTTTGCCATCAAATACATATGTATATGCATAAAGTATTAAAGTATAAAGTAAAGCATAAAGCAGAAAGTATAAAAAATATAAAGTATTATATATTTTTTATATTTTATTTTGTATACTATTTTACTTAAAGCATCTTTATATGTATCTTTCTGTAACGACACGTTTTTGGTTGACCCAAAAAATCACTTGATACTTCAAAAAGCAATACAGTTAAATATAGAGAAGCAATAAAATTAGATTTGTGAGCAAAATAATTTTTCAAATAAACAGAATTCTACATGTACGTATACTCACTTTCAAAAGCAGGGGCTTCACCGGTTCTCCAGTAAGTGGCATCACCAGCACATTCAAAACGTAGCGTTGCTTTGCATCTGTAGATTCGTCGAGGATAAAACAAACTGGGTGACCAGCTATGACGGATTTAAGTTTAGAAACGGTCGCATTGTAAATTGGAGCAACGTTGTTTCGCAGTGACGAAACTGAGGGTATACGTCGGCCAGTATATTTCTCAAGAAAAGATTGTAATGCCGGATTGTTAATCTTGTGAATCGGAATATTTGATCGAATAAAAGCTGTAGTTAGATCGATTTCAAATTCTTTTGTCGCCCTGCTCACATGATCCAATTTTTTCAACAAACTTTCAAGGAACTGTTGTTTTGATCGACTTTCGTCCGCAGACCTAGCACACAATTCAATATGGCGAGTGCTTTTAAGATGAGAATTCACAGGCCCTTTCTGATGCTTATCGTCAACTTTCACAACAAAGTCACATTTAGAACATTTCAAAATTTTGCCATCAGTTACAAAGTGATCTGCGGCATGATCTTTGGCTAAATTGCGCAGCTTAGTTGCTGAAATCGGAGCCATGCGACGGACAGATCAAATGCAAATGCAGCAATCAGCAATAACCGAACACATATTTATTCTACAGTAAACTTACATTTTTTTATAAACGCGCGTCAATTTGACCTTGATTTTTATACAATTTAGTGCAAATTTCCAAAAAAATGCTTATTTAGTGCAATTTAGTGCCACTTATCGAATTTGGTGCAATTTGGTGCACAAAAATATTAAGATCCAACGTTAAAAGTGCCATTTTTTGACGGTTCCTTGCATCCTTAACTTCATGCAAGTCTTTAAAAAATTTAGTGCTGCACTAAATTTTGTTGGCTCTAATTATAAGATGCACTTTCAAATCAGTTTTGAAGGTGCTTTCAAATACATGCAAATTGAGTACTGAGAATACAGTAATTAACTTGCAGAGCATAATAAGCATGTGTATGTGATTGTTAATACCTGAAAAAGGTGGTTCATACCTTTTAGAAAAAATTTCAAAAATCTTAAAATATCATACTTTTGTAGCATGACAATGACAAAAAATTGCTACTGCTATCCTTGTGCACATTTTAGGTAGAATGCCCAACAGTAGCAAAATAGTTGCCTCTTTGAACAAGCTTTGTTGTACAATAATTTTCAAACAGAAGTTTCTCGTACTTTAGATTTGCTCAATACAAATTTTCAATATGGAGGCAGCCATATTGAAAAAAATGACATTTTAATCTATATCTCTTGACCCACTCTACAGTATTTCGTGTTTGAGAGCATTTTTGGAATGTGCTTAAAAGCGCATTGCACTGAATATTCATTTGAATGACATACACAAGTTTTAAGAAAAAAACAATATTGCTGCCATGTAGGCCGCCATATTGGAAAATATGCAATTTTTGCTTTTTGATCTCTGATCTTTGACTGATCTAATGCAGTTCAAATTTTTACTCATAGACATACATAAAATTTCATGCTCTTTTTGATGAAATGTGTTTAGCAGATCAGTTCCTTCAGTCTTCTCGAATTTTATGGTTTTTCTTCAAAATCATTCATGTTACACTGAAAATCAAAAAGGAGCCAGAATGCTAGAAGATAGAGAAGCGGACAATGAGTGATACAAAATCTTCAATGTAAATGAGTGCAATGCAATTTTGTAAATTGAATAAGAGCTAATGTCTTACAGCAATAAACTTTATTGGAACAACAATGATAATACTGTGGTAGGCAGGTAGGTAGGTATGTAGGTAAGCTGCAAAAGGCATAATCTTGCACTGCTGATTGCTCAAATTCTGAGGGGTCTGATGGGGCGAAATCACCAAAACTAGCGCAACAAAATCAATTTTGGGGTCTGCTGGATCCCAGGGGGCAACCCAGATCCCAATGCTTGCCATTACCAAAATCCTATAGGTGATAGTCTACCTTATTTAAGGACATAGTGTATACCTATATGTAGGTACCTGCCTACCTATATATATATATATATATATATATATATATATATATATATATATATATATATATATATATATATATATATATATATATATATATATATAAGCTTATGCATGGTAAAGCTGGATTCTTTCAATTTGTATTATTTCAACAGCCCCCTATGTGTTGTGTTCCTGTTCCAGTAAGTATTTATTCAAAGAGCAGCAGAGAATTACTTAGAACTATAGTCTATCTTGCTTGAAACCTTGATGCATGGAAATCAATTTTGCACACGTATCCTTTTGCACAACAAAAATTTTAAAAAAAGAATGGCCCGCCCTGCCAAAATTTTTGAAGAAAATAAAGCCCCGCCCCGCCCCACCAGCCCATGTGACCTGCTCCTGCAAAAGCCCGTGCGGGCCTGTGGGGTGGGGCGGGCCCGCTTCCACCCAGCGCAGGGCTCTGGCAGAAGGTAGGAAAGAAGGTTTTCCTGGGAAACTATGATTATCAATTTTTCACTTGAATGAATGAATGAATTTTGAGCCTAAGGGGTCCCTGGGGAGCATGAATATAAGCTCAAGCAATCATGGGGAGGGCGCTAGGGCCAACACGTAAGGAGGGGAGGTGGCATAAGGAAGCAGTTTCTGGAAAACATTGATTATTGATTGGTTTTTATTAATTCACAAACCGGTGGTGGTCGGATTTGTGTTAAATTTGGAGATAATGATAGGTAAAAGTGGGGTTTTTAAGCGAGTCTGGTCAAAATTTTCGAATTTTTATGTGTTTACTGGCATTTTTGTAATTAAATCAAAGTGATGTTCACATCTTGAATATTGTGCAACAATGTATATGCTCATCAATTGATCGTTTGTAAAAGTATGTATAATATTCTTTAGCTCAGCCTTTGAAATTTTGCCACAGATTAGCTAGTGGTTAGTTAAACATTGTTTGATAAGATGGGAAAAGTTATTGAAAGCTTCTGCATTATTGTATTAAACTTTGTTTGTACTCGGCCTTGAGCAGGGGCCAAAAGTAGTTGCCTAAGGCAAAGGTAGATATGTTGTCTAGCTAAGCAGGTGCATTAGGGAATGATTGTAAATCTTTTGTCCTTGATCCATATTACGATATTTGATAAAAGGTGATATTTAGGGCCTACACTGACGTCAGAAATGCAATTTCATGCTAGTTTTGCCAAAGTCAAAAGGCACGGTTTATCTTGGTTGCTTTTAATGTTCATTTTCAACAGTGTTAAATGCTTTGTCGAGTACAGGTATATAATGCGGAGCTGATGTATGAGTGATTTACAATAAACATGTATTTTCCTTCAATATTTACAACTTGCAGAAGTGGAGCAAAAATATTCCAACAACTATTTGGGGCTCAACTATATTGCAATGCATGTAAACATTATGCATCCCACCTAGCATATCAGGAGAATGATGGGCAGCTATGGCTAATTCTAGTGCAACAGTATAATTTATAGCTCATGTTGTTTTCACTATACAATGTATTATTTTGGGGTTTTTTCACTTTCCTAAACAAACTAGAAGGATTCAGAACATGAGACATAGCTCATTAGGAAGAACATTAAATTTTGCAGCTATTAACTAAGAAAACTTTCTAAATATATCAGAAACTTACAGGAAAATAGCTTGAAACATCAAAAGTTACAGTATAACAGCCTGGGCAGCCATATTGGAAAGAACTTGTTAAAGTTGTAAGGACAAACTATTCAGAAACACAAAAAGAAAAATGGTTGAAATTTAGAGCACAAAAACTATCCAACTATTTTGCTATTTTCCAACATATGAAACCTAACCTGTATACTGTAGCGACCAAGCAAATTTTGAGCACTTTTTTGAGCCTAGCATACTTTAGACATATGCCAGCTATACTTTTTTTAGCAAAATATTTTCATTCCAGCATTATTGTCTATCTAAAACACTTCTTTTCATAAAAATCCGTTCTGTGGTTCACCTCACTTCACTAAAATGAGTTATTTGATAGTGCACAGGTTCATCAGCTTTGACCAACTGTCACACTGTAAAGATGTTATAACCTGAAGCATGGACTAATTTTTGAGCAAGCTGAATGAGTAATAATCATTTATTGTATTTATTTCATTGACAAATACCAGCAGATCAAGAATTATATGCAAAAATGTACTCAAGTTCTCAAATTGTATGAAAATGACGTGTACTACTAAGTTGGCTTTCAATGAATCCCAGCATGAACATTAAATGTGTCATTAATTTCAAGCTTTTTTAACGTGTTCAGTGTTAAGTTTCATATGGCAACAGTTTTTTATCATCATACTGCATGCTTATATGTTCGGTGTAGTCAAATTTTTTGTTCTGACTCAGCATGTTTAATCCCTTCGCAGTGTCACAAACTTTTAATTTTTATTCTATTTTTAACTACAAATTTCACCAATGTGGGATTATTTTAGGATAAACCTTATTATCATAGATCGTAACTCAAACTTAGATTTTCTAAGTCAGTACTACTAATGGTCAATCACCATCTGAACTGGCGCTCACAGGTTCTCTTTGCTTACATCTATTTTAATTTTACTAAAATTGTCGAATAACAGTTTCAGTAAGTAACAACAAGTATATATAATCCAGAAACACAAAGGACAATTAGGTATTCAGGAAAAGATGCAAATGTTTCTAATTTCTAATCCACAAAATATTTCCTTGAAATATTTAATATCACACAGTATTTATTCAAAAAAGTCAAATCCAAAGCCAAAGTCTTTGTCCTTGAGCAAAAATTATATCAACCGTGATGGTATAATGGGCCTTTCATGGGAATTGGGTCATAACCATACATGGAACGCCGCGAGAAAATTCTGGGGAGGGGGTGCAAGATTTTCTTGAAGGTCAAAACATGGCCTTGAAAATGGTGGTATGGCGATAAAAACACCATTTTTTCAACATTTCTCATCAAGCACTATCCATTGGCATCACAAAATTGTGAAAAAAACGAAAAAATTTTTCAAAAATTGAATTCTGGGGGGGGAGTATTTCAATTTCTGGGGGGTATTTTGGTTTTTCTGCGGGGCGTGCCCCCAAACCCCCCACGCCCAGGTGTGGTCATAACCATAGGTGGGCAGCACCAAAATCCTGGTGGGGTAGGGGGGGTAAAACTTTTTAAAGCTTAAAAAATGAGTACTTAAAAGTGGTTGTATGCCAATACACTACTTTCGAGCTTGTTCCTCATCAAGCTCTATCCAATGGCATCAAAGAATCGCTAAAAAAAGCAAAAAAAATTTCCTGGGGGCGGTATTTTGATTTCTGGGGGAGGGCAGCTTCAACTTCTGGGGGGTGCATACCCCTAAGCCCCCCATGTCCATGTGTGGCCGTAACTTTGATCTCAACATCAGGCGCAATTTTATTGAAAATAGAAGAAAAGAGAGTGATTAATAAACTTTTTCATTCATTTTGGCCCGTTTATGATAATTTTTGTGGCAAATTGCCTTTTGCAGAAATTTAGAATTACTAAAACGGTTCGTAAGCTATTATATTCAAGTCAGTCCAGTTATGGTAATTTAGCTGGACTGTTTCTCTTACAGAACTGTCTGCAGAAGTAAAGATGATGATCAAACTTTGCAGCAGATCAAACTTTGCAAACTTTGTAAAGTTATAAGAATAAATAATTAAGATAATTACTGTAACCTCAGGTATGCTTACCCTAGTTTCATTTGCAACATCATTATATTTGTGACGTTTGCAACACTCCCCTAAAAGAGAAATTTAATAGATAATCCGTTTGTTGTAAAACTTTTGTTGCACCTCTTTGATTTTGTCTTTTATCCCTTAAGAAGTTTCTTATCCTCATTCAATTTGGTACATTTTTCAAAACAATTTTGAATTTTGAATGAAGGACTATTATTCCCTTTATTCATATAATTAGACGCATGGTATTTTTTCTCATTATATGGAATGTAGGACTTGCCCTGTTGAGCTTTGAATAAGATTTCCTGATTCTTAATAAAAGGAATAAGGAACTGACATTGAAAATCATTGTTTTGAAATCTATACCAACACTTCTCCGTAGTATGATTTGTCTGATGGCATATTTTACAACAATAAATTCTGGTGATTGCTTTATGTGTAGACCAACATGTATTTGCCTTAATGACCGATTTTCCCACACTTGAAGCATACAACAGGAAAGACCATATTCTATAAAATATAAAAATGTATACACGTCTCTTAATTTATAAATATGGCCAAATCAAACATCCATATCTTTGCATTATTGTAGAACATGCTCCAAATTATAAATCGGTTATGTATAAATGTCCTTTATTTTAGTAATCCAAGCATAAGTATTTATGCCTCCACATTCTGACAATAGTCCTGATCATAATCATCATAACAATAATTATTTTCAAAAATGTATACTTCTCCTATTACAAATCTAGCCAATGTGGTGATCCCACTTGGTGAAATGTTATACCATGAAGCTCTAGTATAGATATCAAGAATTTTATATATCCTTGTAGTAGTAAACTAATTTGGAATATTAGAATTTATCAACAGATTCCATAAATAATCAAAGAAAAAGTTCTTTGCGGAATATTCATATGACATTGACATGGCCAAATACGTTATGTATGAGAGTGGTTCTATTGATAACAAACGTCAGAATTCTCTTCCAATACATTCTTTTGCTTCTTGTATATCAAAGCCTGGTTTCATCCTTACTTCTTGAAAAGTTTCTCTTATTTCTTGAATAAAGATGGACAAGTTGTCAATGATTTTTGTTCCATTCCTAATGAGAATTATTAAGCCTAAGTATAATTTGTTATAATAAACATGAATAAGTGTTTACACATATATAATTAACAAATCTATTCCTCAAAACAAATTCATATAAGTAAATGATAGTTTAAGGACTTTCATTACTTATTGCATTAAGCAAGTCAAATTTTATCCCAATCAAAATCAAAGTCATCATCATCCACGCATTCATTGATTTGACATTTACTGGGATACTGATCGGGATGAATCAACTCAGATATAATTTTAATTCCGTCAAAAGTAATTGTAATCTAATATAATTTTGCTTCTTGGTTTATAATTTCCTCTAACTGATCTACAGCATAATTTATAGGAATTTGATTTTTGATACATAAAGTCCAAAAATAGTCGTGAAATGATTCTCTTAATGAAGTGGAGAGAAGCTAGCATTTCTGGGGAAATTTTATTTAGCCTGGAAATTTTCAGCCCTTCACACTACCCTACCTTAGTGTCTAAGGCCGTATATATATATGTAAATCATATCTGTATACATTCATAATTACTTGTATAACATACAGGGCTGTAGTGAATCAATACTCATGGTCAGTGCAATCACCGCCACAACAATTACTTTCACCAATACTAATTCATTATCAGTAATTCTTTATGTTAAAGTTAATGTTGGTACTCAGTAACATTGCATGTTGGCATTTATTAAAAATCTTTGCATGCTACTCATATCAACAATAAATAAATTACAAGTTTTATAAATACCAATGTTTACTGAGTAAGAATCAGTGTTGGTGGTAATATTTATTGTGCATAGTGTAGGTTACAGTTTGCAGTGATCTTGGAAATCAGATGCACCCAATATATTTAGATGTAATCACCACCTACTGGCATGGAGGGGCGTTTGCAGGAACCTGCCTACACTGTAAAAAATATTTGTTGGATTTATTCCAGTTTGTCGCGTTAAACAAGAATTAACGCGACTTTCAGGCGTCGAATTCGCTTATAAGATAAAGCTTGTTGGGTTTACGCCTTAAAGTCGAGTCGTATTAGGCGCTCCGTTTTGGACTAGGATTTACGCTACTTCAGCCAATTTTAGATGATAATGTTTGTACATCGGCGTAAAAGCATTTCGCGCACATTTGATTCACAAATTACTGTACCTTCGTATGCATTCACTGCGCACTGCGCACTGCACTCACTGGAAGTCTATACG
>JAVLUZ010000271.1:4075624-4134193 GCA_036768485.1 Mermis nigrescens | reverse complement strand
CAGGGAGCTACGTATAACTACTATTACCAACAAAAGTTGAGATTGTTTGAGATATTGTCAACTAACAATCGGAGCACTTTGTCAGTGATAATTTTTACTTCAGAACCAGGCTTAACGTTCTGCATTTGAAGAAAACACATACTAGGTTTAGAATTGCATGAAGTGATGGGAATGACCAATATTGTGAAGAATGTGAGCTTCTAAATCAAGAATATGATGTAAACGTGAATCACATGCGCAATAAGGTTTATTTAAGGACTGCCACATCTTGAATAGTTGACAAAATGAATAAAATTTGCGAAATCTGCGGTAGGCAATTACTCACTAATTATACTTTAAAAAGACCCAAATACCTCATGCATGGGATATCAGAAATGAGGAATTATACATCAGCGTCTGAACAAATGACGGTTGATGACAGTAATGAAGGCAGTAGCGATGAAGATTCTCCAGATGTATCTGAAAGCAGCTCAAATGAGGGTAATATTGAAAATGGTTGGACTAACCCGGTTTAGTGCTTTTTAGTAAGAGACGTGTTTCAGATTTTGAAGATTTTACGAAAAGTATACAAGACCTTAAGACAGAATGATTTTACAGCAGTTTTGTTGATAAAATCCATATTCGCTATGATCTTTATGACTCACTCCTAGATGCTCTAAATGAAAGCAAATTAAGGGAAGAACTAGAACGCGCTAATCATTTTTACCGGTATCAATTAAAGTTTGGCAAAAAGGAAGCTAATGAGATAGCTTGGGCCAGTCGAAAACACATGTTTAAAAAATTGATTAGCAAAAATGCCGATCTATTTGAGGATAAGCAGATGAAACGCGAAGACAATAATGAAGTCGTAACATCTGTTGAAGAGTCCAGCAGTGCTCTGCTCGACTATCTAGATCGGATAAAAATGCTCAGAATACAATCAGTACACTACTTTAAAGAATAAATACCAGAAATTCTGCGCTTTGCACATACAAGGGCCGATTCTCCATGTTTAAGCGTTTAACTCGTTTTATGATGTTTTAAGCGTTGTACTAATGCATTGTAGTCTAGAAATTTGTTTCGGGGTTGCCGCCCCGTATGCCCATTTTATACATCGTGCTGTATGGTTAGGGGTGTCTGACATTACGCTGCTAGCTACAAAGGCAATAAAAACTAATTGCTTCCGCCCGTCCAGGATAACCGACTGTGCATTAAAAAGTTTGGCGCTTCACGCCTATACTGTAAAGTGTAGCGTGCTTTATTTGTCTTGTAGTATGGCCCGAATTTTGGTGCTCCGCGCCATGCTTAGAATAGAACGCTCGAGTTCAGTGCTTCGCGCCTATACTTCCATAGTCTCTATGCTTGAGCATATGCTATGCTTAAGCACGGCTATATGCTTAACCATTGTACAGCTGGTTGGGCCATGGTTACTATTCTAACAATTCGATACTCTTCCCATACCGTCTGAACCAAAGTTGGATCAGTTGAAATTCTGCTAACCTATGGTCTACTTCCTTATGTGTGTTAATTTGTGCAAAAAATAAAGAAAATAAAAAGAATTACTTTTTGGGAAGTACAATTTTTGGTCAACTTGCCCGGTGCAAAAAAATTATTTTTGTGTCTCATTTAGCCTGCTCTTTGAGTCAACAATTTTTGAAATAGTTGTGATAATCTTGTCAAAACGTACCAATTTGTAGATTATTATGTATTTCATGTACATTCGCCTCAAAAATAAAACAATTCTACAAAATGTGTAACCTGAACGAATTGTGGGAGCTGCGGCCGCAATTTTTCAAAATTGGTCGTTTTTACTGCACAAACCCCGCATTTCGAAATTTTTGGTCCGCGGTGCACATGTCGCCTGTGCCGCACATGCAAACTTGTATTTCAGAGCAAAAGTACATAAGAAAAATCATTAAGTAAGTATTCTGATGCGCACATACTCATGATTCTTCTCGTTCTAAAGTGTATCGGGCGAATTAGGCGTTCCACACGCCGTGGACTTTATCAAAGCAGTGCGGAGCGCGAACCTAAAGTAAATCTGAAAAGAATTGTGCACAGAAAGCACAGTTTTGATTTTATCTGATAACTAGCTGAGGTGCCCGGCGTTGACCGGGCTGAACTTAGGCCTGAGAGCTATATGAAATTGAGGTGTCTCTTGTATTTTGTATTTTTCAGGACTTTTGATGTTTTTGGGATATTTAAAAAAATAATCTAATCCATATTTTTGACTTTACAGAATGATTTTGAAAATTCTTTATCCAAAATCATAGGTTTGATGTTTTGGGACGTTCTGGAAATTTTTTTGGTCAAATCTATATTTTTGATCTTTTGGGATAATTTTAAAGAATTTTTCTGGTCAAACCATATTTTTGATGTTTTAAAAATTTTTTATTTGTTGCAGCAAAAGGTGTCATATATCAGGTGATATCTTATATCACTCATATGTTATAGCAAAGGGTATATCCTATCTTACATCACCGCATGTAATGGCGCATGTTATTGGCTACGTCCCGAAATCGGCCATGCTTAAGCATAGGGACGCCTCCCGCTTCACCCCTGCACATTTTTTATTGATCAGATCCACATTTTTGACGTAACAGAATGGTTTAAAAATTCTCTAGCCAAAATCATATTTTTAATGTTTCGAGATGTTCTGAAAATTTTTTTTGGTCAAACGTATACTTTTGATGTTTTGGATTGTTTGGAAAATTTTTTTGGTCAAATCATAGTTTTGATGTTTTGGGATGTTTGGAAAATTTTTTAGTCAAACCATATTTTTGATGTTTTAAAATTTTTTGTTTGTTGTAGCAAAGGATGTCATATATCACGTGATATCTTATATCACTCATATATTATAGCAGAGGTGGACAAATGTATCTAGTCGCAAGAGATCAAGAAAAATTGAAATACTAAACGAAATTTTGGGCTATTTGGAATTCTGAGGAGCTTCTGTTCTTACTTAGTGAAATATCGAACTTGTTGTCAGCTCCTATCCGACATATGCGTACTCAAATATCGCGGGGGGTATATCCCCAGATTTAATAAAACTCCACAGATCACCAGAATCGGTTTTATGAAGATTTTTTCCAATCCTCTAACCGCCACTTTTTTGTAACCCTTTAAGCTGCCAAAGCTTTTTGACCCCTAGATCCCCGGAGTTTTGTCGCTGTGTGTATATGCTGAAACCTGGTATCTTAACAGGTTAAGATATAGACGAGACGGGTAAGACAAATTAAAAAATTTTTCTGACGTCTTATTTTTCTCTGAAAAATTTTGGAAAAAATTCGAATAAATTGATTAAAAATATAGTAAAAAATAAGTATATAGCGCGGAGCACCAAAAATTTGAGAGCAGGCAGATAACTAAAAGCGCATAAAACAGCGCCTTCCCCATATATTTTCTAAAAAACTCAATTCTAACAGGCGGAAAAATTTCTGCGCCGTGGAAGAGCGAAAATTTGCTGGGATAGAGGCGGAAACGCCACCCCCAAAATCTTGTACGAACTGGTTCATATGGTATTTTTACACGCTTAACCATCAAAACTTTTCCCAAAGTTTTTTAAATACTATGTCATATTGAACACGTGCAATTCAAGATGTAGTAAAAACATTAATAACAACACTGGCTCAATTCGACATCATTATCGATGCGATATTAAAAAAGCACGACCCACTTAAAAATCTGCATACCTATATTACTAATTAATATTTTCCCAAACTGATTAAATTATGCGGTAGGTTTCATAATCAAAAATTTGATATGTATATTGAGCATAATAGCAAGTGCCAAAATTTGATGGTAAAGGCAAAAAAACAAATTTTTGATATTTGATACACTCGTTGAATTCTACTTATTCGCATGAAAAAAATTGCGAAAAAAATCAGAAAATTTTACTATGAGGATCTGCCGAATTTCCGAGATCTTTTAAATTCTGAGGGGGTCCAGCCAGTCTCAGACTCCACTCTGACCCTCAATTTTTCATTGTTTACTAGATTATTATTTTATTCCGCACATTATTGATTTGAAATTCTTTTATTTCTTTTCAGCATATATGAAGAGCTCTCAAAGTGTTCTATGCGCTCCGGAGCGCCTGCCACTCGATTAACCCATTTTTCTGAGATTTTCATGTCCGAGTGTACATTTTTTAATCATTTTTCACTATATTCAATCTCCCAATTCCGCTTGTCTTCCATCTTATTTGTATAAACCTTCTATTTGGACTAATTTGGCAGTATCAGCAACTTTTGAGTTTCTGGCGCAACAGTGTATTTATTTTGGAAGAAAGGGTGTAATCTATGGAGAGCTCGTCAAATTAGGATATTGCTCCTCATTATGTAAAAAATTTGCTTAAAATTTGAGTTAAAGGAGAGTAACGATTTTTTCACTCCGACCAACTTATACGGAAAAAACGAGGGGAGACTAAGTTTTCAATAAACGAACGCAGAGGTTACACTTTTGATTAAACTCGGAAAGAACAGAAAAAGTCGCATTCTACCAAATCCTGCCGCTTTGAGGAAAAATTATCAAAATATCAAAAAATGACATGATTTGCAGATTTCAAGGGTGTATTAAGCATGAGCAGCGACCAAATTCTGGGGTCTGTGTGTTGTAAAACTGGCAAAATCCCAAAAAACATGCCAAAAATTAAATTCCGGAGCTACCAATTCTTGCGGGCCTACCGAATTCTGAGGAGGTACACACGTTCCCCAAATCCACTCCCACGCCCACGTGTTCCACACGTAATCTGTGCAAATTTAAAATAGAAACGCATGCTTCGTAATGCAAATCCGAGAAAACGTTTCATTGAACGGAACCTTTATTATTTATGTATTTAACATGGTTAGAACTTCACGTTCTTAATTAGGAACAATACAAAAATTTTAAATTTAAAGAAAACGAGACGATATATGAATGTGTAGCTAAGGCTCAAAATTTTGCGTGGGGCTAGTCGGCCATTAGAGAAGGGTTGGGGTAAATTACCTTCTAATGAAAAAGAAATGACGAAAAAGGCCTAACAATGTCAACAAGGACAAGTATTTATCCAGGAATTTAAGAGGGGATTACTGATCTTGAGGGGATTTGAGGAGTGTTTCTACCACCAGAAAAGTTTACACCCCTACAGAATTCGTGATTTTCCAAAAATTCCGTAAAATTTGTAAAGGCGCTGGTTAAAGCGTTTTCAGCGATCTTTTGATGCAAAAATATCAATTTTTCGGAGCTTCGCACCCCAGACTCATTTTTTGACTCTAACCATACATGATCCTGGGAGAGGGGGTTTTCACCCCCGGAAAAATATTTACCCCCCCCTGCGAAAATTTTTCATGACCCCTTAGAATTCCCATGCTATGCAAGTATGCGAGTAACCACATTCTGAAGCGCAGAAAGCACTTTAAACTGTACCTCGCCAGAATTTCCATAAGGATTAAAAACTTAACATTCGGACAGCTGGTCGTCCTTGAGTCGAAGGAAAGCCACCTTATCCTAATTGTAATCTGCTGAATATCTCAACCCTACATGTAACAGGACGGATGGGGTGATCCATGCATGTAACGGGAGGGGGATCCCCGTCCCGAAGTCGGACGTCCCTCAACCCTCCCGCCAACGCCAGAAAATTTTTGACACTCCCCTCATTTTTGGAAAAAATCGAATGTTTCGGCCGTTTTTTGGCTTTTTTTGCCATTTTTGGTCAAAAATTGAAGGTCATTTACCCTCTCTCCTAAAAATGACCGGAACATCCCCCTTAATTTCGAGCTGCTACATGTCTGGGTGGATCCCACTACCCAAGGTTGGTCCTTCAGCTATCCCCTCAAAGTCAGCCCGATTTTTTGAGCAGACCTTTGTTTCTTGGCCATTTTAGGTGCTTTTTTTGCCATTTTGGCCAAAAATTGGGGGTCATGTACCCTCGTTCGCCGCCGATCTATATTCTCTTTCACAATCTCCGACAATCAGCTGACAGATTGCGATTATAGCATTGGTCTGAAATATAAATATCGTAACACTCGGCCTACTGTCAACGAAAATTCTTAGAATTTATGCACGAAGTTATGTGCAACAGACTATAAATGGTCGAGGAACCCTCTTGCGAAAATTTCGAGCCTTCATATGAATTGTCTTAAGGTAAAAGCGATTATTTTATTCAGCACTGGCTAAATTTTAAAAAATAAGAAGTAATGACAGCGTACGCTTACATAATCAAAAATTCCTGAACGTATTTGCAAGTAAGGACATCGAACGATACCAAATTTACAAGTTCCTACCAAAGCACAGCTGAATTTTGAAAAAAAGTGAAATATAGCGGATTTTTGGAAGATAATCATTATACATACATAGAAGAATTAGCGGTTCTTTGGATAAAAAACAATGTTTATTGCGTGCAAGTCTGTATCCAGTGGGTGGGAATGGAGCATTCCCAGAACAAAAAAAATTCCTTAGTTTGGAAGGGTTCTAGCATGGTTGAGCTTGTTGACCCATAGTTTCCTGCTAATTATTTTATACTATAGTATTTGTGGAATAACAGACTAAGATTGTTAGTTATCTATAATATTAATTTCGAGTTGTGTGAGTGTGTGTGTCTGTGAGGCAAAAAAGTTTTTACTGGATAATTTTGTGATACTTACATTTTCACTCAATGGGTATTCTCGGGCGCTAATCACAATTTTTTGATTAAAATGGCTCGATCGAACTCCTGAAACCCGGAAACTACGGATTTATGTAAAAGGTTTTGGTAGCTCTAGCCGCTTATGCAATTGCAGCAGGGTAAAATTTTAAAGCAACCATAGATCAACTTTTTATGCGCTATCGACTGAT
Organism: Mermis nigrescens; assembly: GCA_036768485.1. NCBI lineage: Eukaryota > Metazoa > Nematoda > Enoplea > Mermithida > Mermithidae > Mermis > Mermis nigrescens. Next base: position 4,127,404 of record JAVLUZ010000271.1, on the reverse strand, counting down.
GTAAACCACTTTACACTACAGTGTAAACTGATGTGATGCCGTAAGAAAAACGTGATATACAAGTGTATTTTATCAAATATCTTAAATCGCAGCGGATAAATTTTTCTGAAGTTTTCATCAAATATTGGATATCTTATGAGTGACCGTACTGTAGAATTTGAGGAAAATTCACGGATTGGTTCCTGAGATACGGGAGCTCAAAGGTACCCTATGCATAGCGTAAAATTTAGGTTTTTGCCTTTTTGCAGAAGCACAGATTGACTGTTGCTTCCAAGATTTGGCCCCTGGGGTTTCTGGGACCGCTGATTCCATATTCGCTACTTAAATATACGATCTGGCATCATAAAACATGTATGAGACGGGCTGAAAGGAAATCACGTACGGGTACTTATAAACATGATTAATCACTGAAAAAGAGCTGGCACCAAGTCAAACTTTTTGACCTTGTAAACCAGCGCGCGTGAAATTTAATGCGAAGCAATCGAAAGCAGCAAACATGCGGCTTTCGGAAATACAAATCCAAATGTTTTTGCTTCTAGCGGTTAATTTAATATGCAACTTTTTGCATTTGTTTACAATGAGGGCAAAGTTGAACATTGTACAAAGTTGAACCTGACGCTATAAGATAGGACGTGATACAACATACTCAATGCTATACAATAGGAGGTGATGTAACATACCCGATGCTATACAATAGGACGTGATATAACATGCTCCATGCTATAAGATAGGACGTGATATAACATACCCAGTGTTACAGGATAGGACGTGATATAACATACCCCATGCTACATGATATGACGTGTTATACCATACCCAGTGCTATAAGATATCCTGTGCTGTAAGATTGGTGTCCCAAAACATCGAAAATATGGTCTGCACCAAAAAAATCTTTAAACATCTAAAACATCAAAAAAAAATGGTTTTGACCCAAAAATTTTTTAAACACCCCGAAACATCAAAAATATGGTTTTGACCAAAAAAATTTTTGGTTTTGGTTCTGACCAAAAAAATTTTTAAACCTCCAAAAACATCAAAATTATGGTTTTGGACCAAAAAGTTTTTTTAATATTCCAAAACGTTTAAAATATGGTTATGATAAAACAAAATTTTTAAACATCCCAAACCATCTAATGGTATAATTTCCAGAACATCCCAGGACATCAAAAATATGATTTAGGATAAAGAATTCTCAGAACCATTCTATAACGTCAGAAAATGTATTTAATGAAAGAAATGGTTGACAAAAGACAGTTTTAAAAAATTCAAAAAATACAATATGTTTTTACCAACAATTTTTTTAGAAATATCCCAAAAACAGCAAAAGTCCCGAAAAATAAAAAAATACAAGAGACATCTCAATCCCATACAGCTATCAGGCCTAAGTTCAGCCAGGGCAATGCCGGGCAGCTCAGCTAGATATAAAAAATATAAAAACCGCTCGCCGATCCATTGCAGAGTCATTCAATTTTTTATACTAATTACTGGTTAAGATATTATTTGTTTACAAACACTCTAGCAGATGGGGCAGCGAAGCGCCCTATTTGCTAGTTCGATATTATTTACATTACCAAAAATAATATTCTCATAAAATTATTCTGTTTCTTATTTCCCAATCTTTGCCTAAATCGTAAAAAGCTGCATTAGTGATTAATTTACGCGCCAATTAAGCCTTTTGCTTTCATTTACAACTTCGGTTTCACTAAAATCGACCCAATGTCATTAAGATAATACCTAGATAATTTGGAATGGAATACTGTAATAAATGTTGACGTATAAACGAAGCAGTAAAGCGGTGACCGTGTAAGGTGAATAAAGCACTCGTAACCACACATGGGCGTGGGGGGGGCGGTTTGGGGGTATGGGTATGCACCCCCAGAAGTTGAAATACCCCCCCCCAGAAATCAGAATACCCCTCAGAATTCAAATTTTGAAATTTTTTTTGCTTTTTCAGCAATTTTTTGATGCCATAGGATAGTGCTCGATGAGACACGTCGAAAAATGGTGTTTTTCGCCATACGACCACTTTTAAGACCATTTTTTGACCTTTTTTGAAAATTTTTTCACCCCCGCCCCCAGAATTTTGGTGCTGCCCACCTATGCTCGTAGCGCTCTTTGTTGTCCAAATTTTGTGTCAATTACTCAACGTACATTGTTTACATATTGTTTTCCAACTTAAAGTAGCGTAAATAGATTTAGTATGCAAAATGGTCTCAGGACTTATAAGGGCTAGGATGGTCTAGCACCTCAAAATGGAAAAATCGGAAATTTATAGAAAAAATGAGGCAAAACGAATAAAAAAACAACATTTTCTTCAAAAATGCTCTAAATCGCTCAGAAAGTGTGTAAGAACGTAGTTTTCAATTCTATTTTCGAGCTTATAACGGTTTTAAAATTCATTTTAGCCCAAAAAATCCCAGTTCTTAAACCCCTCTAAGATCGGCTTACCACCACTCCTCCCAGTTTGGCCATGTTGCGCATCTATGGTCGTTGCACAGGTAGCAATCATAAATCCTCGGCATGAAGTTCTAAAGGCCAGTTGTGAAGAGGTAAGCTGCATGTGTGGTGGTGGGCAAGTTGCGCATTGTGAGGGCGAACTGTGTGGGGTCGAGTTGTGGGGGGGGGCTAGTTCTGCGGGGGCAAGTTGTGGGTGGCCTGATGTGTGAGGACGAGTTGTTGGGGGGGGCGAGTTGTGTGGGGGCGAGTTTTTTTGGAGGGGGGATGCGAGTTGTTTTGGGCGAGTTGTGGGGTCGAGTTGTCGTTGGGGTGAGTTGTGGAGGGGGTGAATCGTTGGGGGGGCGACTTGTTTGGGGGCGAGTTGTAGGGGGGGGCGAGCTGTGCGGGGGCGAGTTATCCGGGAACAAGTTGCGGAGGGGCGGATTGTGATTGGGCCGAGTTGTGGTTGAAGACGAGTAGTGGACGGCAACTTGTGGGCACACTCGGGCGTGGGGGACGTGCTTCGGGAGTATGCACAACATTCCCCCGAGAAACCAAATACCCCCCTCAGAAATGAAGTTTTGATTTATTTGTTTTTTTCGCAATGTTTTGATGCCAATGGATAGTGCTGGATGAGAAATGTTGAAAAATTGTATTTTTCCCTATACCACAATTTTTAAGGCCATTTTTTGACCTTTGAAAAATCTTGCCAAATAGAAAACATCGTAAATAATGAAATTTCGTATAATTTAATATTTTGGCCAAATCAACTCTATTAATTATTTCTCAATCGAACGTTGCGCGTTAGCGCTTACTTATTATATACTTAGGTACCCCCAACACCTGTGCATCCCTTGCAGCTATAACGTGATACATCTGGCAGGTGCAGTCTTTTAAAAACAAAGATAATAAAAAATCCGCTGCTGGGGTTTTTTGTTTTTCTTTACACTCAAGATCCACTGTGTAAGGAACATGTAAACTTTTGGCGTATTATTATAACATATGGAAAATTTTTTTTCACTTTTTCCAAGGCTTGTAGACAAATCAGTATAAATGAGTTACACAATTTAATGGCACAAATTTGCAGAGGAAGATTGTCCAGACGACGCTTTCTGTTTTTGAATTTTGCATTAGTTCTAAATGGGAGTGTAAAGAGTGTCAAAATCAGGGAATGAAAAAAAAACATATTTTGGCCGAGTTTTCGACTTGTTTCTGTCCGCCAACAACTCGATCCACTCAAAGTCGCAAAGAATTTTCCTAATTGAAATGTATCACGGCTCACGTAGTCAGATCCTTGAGTTTAAACTTGAAACTCTAGCAAATGGTATAAAAAAATATGTTTTGTCTAAGATTTTTCTGCTAACTCTTCCAGTTGTAGGTCAGGATAAATTAAATAGAATAAAAAAAGCGCGTTTAAACACAAACTCACTACGATATTAATTCTACAAACTAGCATAAATCAAATTTTTTTACACTCAATAGGGAGTTAGGTTCGTAAAGTTTACAGTGTGGTGGATGGTGGCAAAAAACGTTTTTGTCCCTTTTTTATTCACCACTTTCTCCAATGAGAAATCGGGATAGGTCGAATAAATTTTAAAAAAATACTTTCTAAGGGGTACACGTTACAGCAAATTGCGTCTATCGACATCAATATTTAGTTTTTTCTGGAGGTGTAAAGTCAAAAATTGGGTGTGTTAAACGTGTTCCTGTCTTGTTTTTTCTGCCAACTTCACCGGTTATGAGTCAAACATGATGTCAAGTTAAAAAATGTACGAGGAATCAAACGTAATACGCCAACGTGGTGCCTTTGTTCAAACTCAACAGTGGTGTAAAGCGGTTTACATTTATTGTTTATTTGTCTTTAGGCCTTTGTAGAGACTTCATTTTTTCATAAATATTGTTCTAGATATCAGAGTAATGTCATGATAACGAATCCGACTGGAATTTTTTTACACTTGGGGGTTGTATGAAGTTTACACTGTACAGTAATTTTAGTTCTAGTAACTTAAGAATTATGAATTTGACAGTCAGTTTTCTCTATACAAAGTAGTTGAGGGAAGTTTGTACTTTTTATTTATTTTCATTCTGTAAATTTTATACTAAAAATTGATTTTACTTCCAGAGCGTTGCAAAACGTAAATTTTTCCAAAATTGTTCCATAAAGTCAGGATTACGAATTTGACTGTATGTTTTCTTTACGCCTAGCAGCTGTGTAAAGTTTACGATAAAAATTAACTTTCGTTTTAGAGCGTTTTTACAAAATTTCCATTTAATGTCAGGATTACAAACATTTGTGTAAGTGTTCTTTACACCCAGTAGTTGCCTAAAGTTTACGATAAACAGAATTGATTAGTTTAAATGAGGTGAGGTTATCTTGTGTAAAAAAAGAAGATGCTGATGGTCAGAAGAATATTGTTTTCCGCGTCAGTGGACTGATGTCATTATTGCGGCATGCTACTGTATGTGTTTACTGACTGATTTACGCAAATTATGCTAATTAAAAGTATATAAATAGCAAAAAAATGCTATCATGGAACAAAAAAAGACAAATGTACTTGGGATTACGGATTATTTAGGATGTGAAATGTTGGAGTAGGAAAAAGCTACCTATGTTTATGCTTAAATCAAATAATCTGTTAAAAATCAGACTTCCTCTAAGCAAAGCAAAAATCGAAATATTTTCTCTGGCCTACAGATTGAAATAAACTATTGAACCAAAAAATGATTGAAAAGCTAGCAAGTTACCTACGCAGTAGCTCTAACAAGGTAGATGGGATAAACTATGGGCGACTTTTTACGTGTAATAGACTACATGCTAGTAAGCTTGCATGCCCGCAACGATTGTCTACACCATAGGTGGGCAGCACCGAAATTCTGAGGCTGGGAGTGAAAAAATTTTTAAAGGTCAAAAATGGTCTTTAAAGTGGTCGTATGGTGAAGAAAAACACCATTTTTTGACGTTTCTCATCGAGCACTATCCAATGGCATTGAAAAATCGCTAAAAAAGCAAAAAAATTCGAAAATGGAATTCTGGGGGGTATTTCGATTTCTGGAGGGGGAGGGATTATTCCAACCTTTTTTTTGGGGGGGGTGCACACCCTCGAAAACCCCCACTCCCGCCCGATTGTGGTTCCACTAACCAATTGACGTCAGGTTTACTTGCTATAAAACTAATGGTGACAAACTAGATACTTTTAAATACAACTAGTAAATGGAGCGCTTCGCTGCCCCATCTGCTAGAGTGTTTGTTAACAAATAATATCTTAACCAGTAATTAGTATAAAAAATTGAATGACTCTGCAATGGATCATCGAGCGGTTTTTATATTTTTTATATCTAGCTGAGCTGCCCGGCGTTGCCCTGACTGAACATATGCCTGATAGCTGTATGGGATTGAGATGTCTCTTGTATTTTTTTTAATTTTCGGGACTTTTTATGTTTTTGGGATATTTCTAAAAAAATTGTTGGTAAAAACATGTTGTATTTTTTAATTTTTTTAAAACTGTCTTTTGTCGACCATTTCTTTGATTAAATCCATATTTCTGACGTTATAGAATGGTTCTGAGAATTATTTATCCTAAATCATATTTTTGATGTCCTGGGATGTTCTGGAAATTATACCATTAGATGGTTTGGGATGTTTAAAAATTTTATTTGATCATAACCATATTTTTAACGTTTTGGAATATTAAAAAAACGTTTCTGGTCCAAAACCATACTTTTGATGTTTTTGGAGGTTTAAAAATTTTTTTGGTCAAAACCATATTTTTGATGTCTTGGGGTGCTTAAAAAATTTTTTTGGTGAAAACCATTTTTTTGATGTTTTGGGATGTTTAAAGATTTTTTTGGTGCAAACCATATTTTTGATGTTTTGGGACACCAATCTTACAGCACAGGATGTGTTATAGCACTAGGTATGGTATATCAAGTCCTATCTTGTAGCATGGGATATGTTATATCACTCCTATCCTGTAACACTGGGTATGTTATATCACGTCCTATCTTATAGCATGGGGCATGTTATATCACGTCCTCTTGTATAGCATGGCGTATGTTACATCACGTCCTATTGTATAGCATTGAGTATGTTGTATCACGTCCTATCTTATAGCATCGGGTTCAACTTTGTACAATGTTCAACTTTGCCCTCATTGTAAACAAATGCAAAAAGTTGCATATTAAATTAGCCCCTGGAAGCAAAAACATTTGGATTTGTATTTTCGAAAGCCGCATGTTTGCTGCTTTTGATTGCTTCGCATTAAATTTCACGCGCGCTGGTTTACAAGGTCAAAAATTCTGACTTGGTGCAAGCTCTTTTTTAGTGATTAATCATGTTTATAAGTACCCGTACGTGATTTCCTTTCAGCCCGTCTCATACATGTTTTATGATGCCAGATCGTATATTTAAAGTAGCGAATATGGAATCAGCGGTCCCATGAAACCCCAGGGGCCAAATTTTGGAAGCAACAGTCAATCTGTGCTTCAGCAAAAAGACAAAAATCTATATTTTACGCTATGCATAGGGTACCTTTGGGCTCCCGTATCTCAGAAACCAATCCGTGAATTTTCTTCAAATCTACAGTAAGCTTAGTCATAAGATATCTATTAATTGGTGAAAACTTTAAAAAAATTTATCCGCTGCGATTTGAGATATTTGATAAAATACACTTGTAAATCACGTTTTTTTTACGGCATCACATCAGTTTACACTGTAGTGTAAAGTGGTTCACACCAGTCGATAGCGCATAAAAAGTTGATCCAGGGTGGCTTGAAAATTTTACCCTGCCGCAATTGCATAAGCGGCTAGAGGTACCAAAACCTTTTCCATAAACCCGTAGTTTCCGGGTTTCAGGAGTCCGATCGAGCCATTTTAATCAGAAAAATTGTAATTAGCGCCCGAGAATACCCATTGAGTGAAAATATAAGTATCACAAAATTACCCAGTAAAATCTTTTTTGCCTCACACACACACACACTTACACACAACTCGAAATTAATATTATAGATTGCAATAGTTTTTATCAGTTACTATAGAAAGCAATGCGTTGTAACTTGCAAGCGATTCACAAAAAGTAAGTATTTCAGATTATGTTTATACACTGTTATGTGAAGCATTGAAAATTGTTTAAGGAAGGGTACATTTTTTCAGAGTCCGCAGTATAAAAGTGCGTTGTGATTTTACGGTAATTTGTTTAATGCCAATATTACACAACGTAGATACGGCAAATGCAGCTCTCCGAAACACAAATATTCAGTAGGAATGCGAGCGAAGATTGCGATACAAGATTAAATATTAAAGATTTGTACCCGCGAGTGGGCAGGGCAAGGCCGATAAGAGTTTTTATGTTTCTAGAATTTTGCAGTTAAAAGTTCTCAATGCTTGCAACGTTAAAATGAATAAAGTTCCGCTAACGCGTAACGCATAATTGCATAATACGTGAAAGATATGCAAAGCCGTCCTTTACAATCCTTTACAACCATCCTTTACAACAACCATCCTTTACAAATCCTTTTCAATTAAATTATTTCTTAATGTTATAATTATTATTACGCTGTGTGCACCATTGATATTTTCATTTATATATTGTTCAAAGAACCCTATTTTTCGATTTTTTTGTAAAAATAAAATATTTAATCATAAAAAGAATAAAGTCAATATTGAGTCTTTTCCGCATCAAAATAAATTAGCCACTATTGCTCAATCAAACCAAACTATTATTGAAGCTAATCATCAACCAGCAGAAAATTTTCCTGATCTGTCAACATCTAGCATGAATAGTCATTTTACTAATCTTTTAGTTCACGCTTTTCAAACGTTTATTGCTTCGCACTTAAAGCAAGAACAGTTAAATGCAAAAAATGTTCAAAATTCTGTAAACATCGTAGCATTTCCTACTGTAATCACATCTGAACGCTTAGAACGAGCTCCAAAAATTAACGTTTATTTGCATAATATATCACAAGATGACAAAGTGTTAATGACGACAGGTTTAGTTTACACCGGTTCCGAAATAACGCTTATATCTGATGCCTTAAGGCGTGAACTCGATTTACCGTTAATTTATTCTCTTGTTAAATCTATTTCACTTGCGAACGAAGAAAAAGCTGAAATATTGGGGGCAGCATGGATGAGGTTCAACATTTGACACATCTAATAATTTTCCAAGCTCAGTTGAGATGGTATTAGCGCATGTTGTATCAAAATGTCCAGCTAATTTTTTGCTAGGTACGGATTTTCTTTGTCGTTTTAACAGTCTTACTTTGTCTTGGAAAACAAATTTTTTGCATTTTGGAACATATGAATTACCTTTGATAAATAATTTACTTCTACCTCCGCAACAGAGAGGAGTGGCTACTTTACATTCAAAGACCATCATTATTAGTAAAGCGGGACCCTTCAGCCCCCTGTACTTAAGCATAGCACATGCGTAAGCATAGTGATTCCATTTCAGACCACTCACGCTCTTAGTACACTTGCACTCAGCCGCTTGAATCGCCGAATTTTTCGGCCATACTACTACACATAGGCGTGAAGCGCCCAACTTTTCACAGTCAGTTATCCAGGACGGGCGGAACCAATTAATTTTAATTTGCATAACTAGCTAGCAGGGTCCCTCCGTGCTACTGTTCTCATTTTAGTTCATAAATTGCACGTTGAAGCATTGGCAGGCTGTTCTGTTTTTGCATGCTTTTCGAACTTCGAGACATGTAAGCGCGTGAATAATAAATCATCATTAAAAGCAAAGCGCTAAATTTGGACGTCAGGCTATACAACAATAACACAACACCTTAATTAATCAAAATCAGAAAAAAACAAGCCAAATAAAAATTTACAGAGAATTAGCCAGGCAGCACAACATATAGCAAGTGCTCAATACAAATTCCTACAACACAACGCATTAGTACGACGCATAAAACATTAAAAAGCGGGTTAAATGCTTGAACATAGAAACTATGCCCTTGTAGGCACGAAGCACCAAATTTCGGGTAAAAATTCTTTAGAATAGTGTACTGATTATATTCTGAGGATTTTTATCCAATTTGAATAGTCTAGCAGAGCACTGCTGAGACTCTTCAAGAGATGTGACAACTTCATTAGTGTCTTCCCGTTTCATCTGCTCATCCTCAAATAGATCGGCATTTTTGCGGAATCAATTTTTTAAACATGTATTTTCGACTGGCACAAGCTGTCTCATCAGCTTCCTTTTTTTCCAAATTTTAATGTATACCGGTAAAAATTATTAGCGTTTTCTATTTCTTCCCTTAATTCGCTTTCATTTAGAGCATCTAAGAGAGAGTCATAAAAATCATAGAGAATATGGATTTTATCAACAAAGCTGCTGAAAAATGGTTCGGTTTGGAGGTCTTGTATACTGTTAGGAAAATCTTCAAAATCTGAAAGCACGACTTTTACTAAAAAGCGCCAAAACGGGTTAGTCCAACCACTTTGGATTACAGCTCATTTGAGCTGCTTTCAGACACATCTGAAGAATCTTCATTGTTACTGCCTTCACTACTATCATCATCCATCATTTGTTCAGACTCTGATGAATCATTCCTCATTTCTGATATCCCATGCATGAGGTATTTGTGTCTTGTTAAAGTAAAATTATTAAGTAATCACTTACCGCAGATTTCACAGATTTTATTCATTTTGTCAATTATTCAAGATGTGACATTCCTTAAATAAACTTTTTTGCACATGTAATTCGCGTTTACATCACATTCTTGACGTAGAAGCTCACATTCTTCACAATATTGGTCACTACCGTCACTTCATTCAATTCTATAGCATAGGATGCATTTTCTTCATATGCAGAACGTTAAGCCTGGTTCTGAAGTGAAAATTATCGTTGACAAAGTATTATGATTTCGACGATATCTCCAACAATCTCAATTTTTGTCGGTAATATTGTCAATAATAATACAACCTCACTCAGAAAGGTGGTTTGCTGGTCAATTGTTAGCTGATGCAACTACAGATAGGTGATTTGTATGAAACGCGCATAAGATATGCCTAATTGAGATTTTCAGAGGAATGTGGTGATGTGATGGTTTTTGTGCAGAATGTTAGGTCTCACATTCTGCACAAAAAACATTACATTGTCACATTCCTCTGAAAATTGGGCGCGTTTGCTTTTAACTTAGCAGTTATCAAGGGCGAGAAGGTATGAACCTCCTGGTATACATTTTGAGAGGAATGTGACGATGTGATGGTTTTTGTGCAGAATGTGAGGTGCACAATTTGGAATGTGAGATTTTTCTGCAAAATGTGTAGTAGTAGTATGGCCAAAACTTCGGCGATTCAAGCGGCTGAGTGCAAGTGTACTAAGAGCGTGCGTGGTCCAAATGGAATCTCTATGCTTAAGCATGTGCTATGCCTAAGTACAGGGGGTCTGAAGGGTCCCGCTTTACTACTATCATTCCACCAGAAAGTTTAGGATTTATTAATCTTAAGGTAGGAAAACCGTACTGTGATCAAAATCAATTGATTTTCGAACCATATGTAGATAAAAATTTGCGATATTCCACTTTCATAAGTGCTGCTTTAGTGAGTCCTGAAAATGCTTGTTTTTCAGTGAGTGTCTTAAATATAAATCGTGAGCCTTTAACTCTTTACAATAACACTAAATTAGGCAAAGTTCGCATACTTTGTGGATCCGTTGAGAAAAATATACGATCTTTGGACGTAAAGAAAGTTAATAATAGAAGAAATACCTGGCAACCCTACACTTTCTCGTGATGAGGAAAGTAAACTGATTTCACTTTTAAATCGATTTTCTGAACTTTTTGTTAAAAACGATGATGATTTAGGTAGAACAACTTTCGTTGAACACAACATTGATACTGATAATAATAGGCCGATTAAGCAGCAGCCGTACAGAGTACCATATAAACAGCGTGAAGTCATTAATACTGAGATCGAAAAAATGTTAAGTAAAGATGTGATCAGGACATCATCTAGTCCTTGGGCGAGTCCTGTTGTACTTGTTCCTAAAAAGACTGGAGGGTATAGATTTTGTGTTGATTATCGAAAACTAAATAATATTACTAAAAAGAATGTTTATCCTCTGCCGAGGATAGACGATATTCTTGAAACTTTAAACCAAAGTACATTTTTCACTACTTTAGACCAAGCATGGGGGTACTGGCAGATACCTATGTCGGAAAAAGATAAGGAAAAAACAGCTTTTACAACTTTTAACGGTTTATATGAGTTTAATGTTTTGCCTTTTGGTTTATGCAATGCGCCTGCGACATTTCAACGACTTATGGACCTTTTACTGCATGGCTTACAATGGGATATTTGTCTCGTTTACTTAGATGATATTCTTATTTTCGGTTCAACCTTTGACGAACATTTGAGACGTTTAGAAGTTGTTCTACAGAAGCTGAAAGCGGCCGGTCTAAAATTACGATTTGAGAAATGTAAGTTTGCGCAACATTTTACTACTTACTTAGGGTATATCATCTCAGCAGAAGGGATACGTCCTGATCCTATGAAAGTAAAAGCGGTTGAAGATTTCCCTTAACCTCAAACAGTCGAAAAGCTTAAAAGTTTTCTTGGATTAGCTGGGTACTATCGACGCTTTATTAACAATTTTTCTAACATTGCTGAACCTTTATACAGTTTACTACGAAAAAAATGTCAAGTTTACGTGGAATGAAAGTTGTCAAAATGCGTTTTCACAATTAAAATATGCTTTAATGTCAGCGCCCGTACTAATTTACCCGGATTTTAAACAGCCATTCATGATACACACAGATGCTTCTGGCATGGGTATTGCAGCTATTTTATCTCAAAATGTGGACGGAAAAGATCATCCTATTGCATATATTAGTAGGAGCTTAAAACCAGCAGAAAAGAATTATCCAGTTTTTGAGCAGGAGGCATTAGCCGTGGTGTGGTCGGTCAAACACTTTCGGACTTACCTTTTCGATCATAAAGTTATCATTGTAACTGATCACGCAGCTTTGCAGTTTATACTAAAGAAGCCTAATCCTTCACCACGCATTGCACGATGGGGACTTTCACTTCAAGAATATGATCTTGAAATTATTCACAGACCTGGTAAAAATCACGCCAATGCTGATGCACTTTCTCGTACTTTTTGTTCTAACGTTTTGACTACTCACGTTTCATCTAGCATAATAATTGAAAAGCAAATTGAGGATCCGTTCTGTAAACCAATAATTAATTTTTTATTAAAACAAGAATTACCGGACGATAATTTGTTAGCTCGTAAAACTGTGTTAATGCATGATCAATTTTCATATTATAATGGCATTTTACTGTATCACGGACCTCCTAGAGCAAAGCAGGCCCTCGAACTTATTGTAATATCTGAAATTTTGCGACAAGAGATACTTCATGCTTTTCACGATGACGTTTTTGCAGGACATCTTGGCTTTAAACGTACATATAATCGAATAAAAGATCGTTTTTACTGGCCGGAACTTTATAACGATGTCAAAAATCACTGTATTAAATGTTCAAAATGTTTATCTAAAAAAGGCCCGCATGTTATAACCCGAGCATCTTTAGTTAACATACCTGTGGAAGGACCTTTTGATAGAGTAGCAACCGATGTTTTAGGACCACTGCCATTAACTGAGCAAGGTCATAAGTACATTATCGTTTTTACTGATTATTTAACTAAATACTGTATGACAGCCGCGCTTCATGCCATAACAGCCAAAGAAACCGCACATGCACTATTAAACGAGGTGATTCTGAGGCATGGAGCCCCGAAAACGCTTCTTTCTGACCAGGGTTCTAATTTTTTGTCCGCACTTGTGACTGAAATTTGTAAATTGTGTGACACTCGTAAAGTTAACACAACACCTTATCACCCTCAAACTGATGGACTTGTAGAACGATTTAACCGCACGCTAATTACTATGATTTCAATGTATGTTTCATCTCAGCACAATGATTGGGATTTAATTTTACCGTATGTCACATTTGCTTATAATACAGCTCAACAAGAATCTACTAGATATAGTCCTTTTACTTTAGTCTATGGAAGGCGACCTAATTTTCCTATTGACACTATACTTAATTTACGTATAAGTAAGTACACTGTTGATGTGGATGACTATTTTTATCACTTTAAACAGTTTCTAGTTGACTCTTGGACTATCGCGATTAAAAATATTGAAAATGCACAAATATCTCAGAAAATTCAGTATGATAAAAAATCAAAAGATTTAGAACTGAAATTAGGTGATATAGTTTATAAATATAACCCAGTCATTAAACCTGGACAAACATCTAAATTTGCTCACTTATGGAATGGACCTTTTACAGTTGTGGACATCAAACGCTATCCTGTCATTTTGATAAAGGGAGCTGATTCAAAAATGGAACTTATACATGTGAATCGGATCAAGAAAACTAAATTAACATCTCGCCAATATGTTTCTGAGGATGAAATCAAAAATTCCGAGAAATATGTCATAACTAAGGAAGTTGTACCGAAATTAGGGACAAAATCATCTAATCATCCTTATAACCTTAGACCAAGACCGTAATCAAAAAAAAATTTCAACTTCATTTAACTTAAATTTATGCAGTTATTATTTTTTTCTTCTTTTTGTATAAAAATTTTATTCTCCATCATTAAACGTGCTACTTTTCACTATAGTATGGCTGAATCGCCAAAATCAGCTTCAATGCTCAGTGAACCGATAGACCGTAACAAAAGCTGCGAACCGAAACGAAAATTCTCGCCAACTGCGTTAATTGAACAGTGGTGGTCGAAATTCGATCGTGGGCTAGTCGATCCACGAATTTACCTTGTTCCGGGCGATTCTTCAGTCGAAAACGCGTGCGCCTCCCTGAAAAACGACGCTAGGGGACCTGGGATACTGTCAGTGTGCTGCTCCAAATATTTTTTCGAGACTCCTGGCATTGCTTTTGCTGAAAAGGAAAGCGAGGATGCTGAGGCCGTCACATCTATAACAGACAATAAGCCGAAAGAGAGGAAAGGTCCTTTTGTGACATTATAACATTTTTTAGACCTGACGGTATGACTTTTGCATTTAACATACGGGAGATGGGAGGTGTTCCTCAGAGAATTGCGCGCTTTGTTGATTGAATCGGATATGTACTTTGTTGGATTTTAGTTTACAAAAGCTCTAGAAAATGTGGACGCGGATTTCTGTGGTAAAACAGTTAGTTTGGATCTTTATGACATTTTAACAGCAATCCAAAATTTTGGTGTCTTATCACATATTTTTGGCAACATCGATATCGACCTAATTTCATTACCGACGGAAATTTTTCAAGTTGAAGGGAGAGTTGCTGAGGACATGGTGGAACCAGGATCATGGGGAACTGCGGTTCGGGCAGCCATTATTTTTGATACATATGCACTTCTTGCTAAGTACGACTCTGAAATAGTTTCGTTTGTCAAAGAATATCGGAACAGCGAAGGCATTAAACCGTTTACTTGGGAATTGCATTTAACTTGGGCCGAAAAGAAATTTAGAGACGTAGGCACAAATACAACCTCTGAGTTGAGTAATTCATCTGTCACTCCACATCTAGCTTCATGCGCTTCTTCACAAGCAACTGCTGCGGAACAGATCATTGGGACATCATCACAGCGTATGGCACTTCAGGCACCGTTGCAGCATCCGCCTAGGCAATATCAGGGTCCGATCCGAGAGCCATCGTTTCCAGCACCGTACCAGCAGCGATTTGCCATCACTGGTCGCCAACCTGTGCGCCACATACGTACTAAGGACGTAGAGGAACGGTTTGACAGCTTAATTCGTGAGATGCTGCACCAGTTCTAAGGCCGTTTCCTTGGTTGCGATGATAGTGCTTGGCAAGGCTACCACGAGACATTCTACTTGGATTGGTGTGCAAAGCTCCACAGCTCGTTTGCTTTGCCGCCGCCCGAAATGAGTCACAAGGAATCAATCGAAAAACAACTCGGACGACGTGGCAACGGCAATCATCGTTAATGTTATGACTTTTGCGTTTTGTTTAAACATTATTCTAAATGTACCAGTGCCTTACTCGCGTACGTTTTCACTGTGTTTATTTTAATCTGATTTGTCTAGCTGGTTTTTATGAGCGAGTCTGATCGGGTAAGTCCACCCCTTTGTAACTTTTTACCATTTTTCTGCCTAAAACATAATTTAAAAATTAATCAGCTTTAACTCTTCTTACTTTTAACTAAAATTGTTTTCTTTTTACAGTTCTACAAGATTATTGTAAAATATTTTTAATAATTCACGTACAGATTGTAGCTGTGTTAACTGATTAACTAACTAATTAAATAACTGATTAACTAACTCTGTTAACCATACTTCAACTTTTGCATTGCTTAGAGAAAGTCTGATTTTTGACAGATTTTGCGGTTTAGGGCATATACATAAGTAAGCTTTTTCCTAGCCCTCTCCTTTTACATTCCTAATAATTCGTAATCTCAAACATATTCGTCTTATTTGTTCTATCGGAGCATTTTTCTTTGATAGCTGGCTATATATATCATTTGTCTTCTGGGTGGAAATATAAGTTTAGATTCCCGAGTTAGAAAGCTGAGATAAGCGCCTTATTTCAAACTAAGCCTTTTCCTCGAAATCAGGTGTGAAAAACTTATGTACTATTAAATAAAACAATTTGTCGAATACATAGAATCAAAGATGCATCTATCAAATGTAACTTTTCAATAAAAAATTTGCAGTAAATTTACTTATTTGTCACTGCAGGTATTCACTCTGTCCAACACGAGTGAAGAAAATTGGAATAAATGAAAGAATCCGACGTAGTTATAAACCGAGATTTATGTATGGACCAGTAATCCAAGACTAACAATGAGAAAACTTCATCAGTACAAAGAAAAAGCAAAAACACAGTTGTTAGAAGAACACAACATTATAACGATTTAAATGAGTTTTTACTTGCAATAGTAAATTATAATGATCAGCTAGAGCTTCTTCGATTCGTTTTACTTTGAAACGTTGAATTATACATCAATGCTTTTCTTTAATTTTCAATAAGCCGACTAAACAAAAGTAAACTTTCGCTGAAAATTAAGACTACGCAAAAAAACACATTATGTGCTAAAATTACTCGCTGGCTTAGATAGCACCTGTCAAAAGAGTGCTTAGAGTCAAGTACGATCGATTTTTAGCCGTAAAACATATAAATGTATATAAAAGGAAGAAATCGCATAGTTTGCTTATAAATTTGATTGATAGGAATTCACAAGTTTTTCGGGTACTTGTTCTTCTTCGAATCTTCTTAATAATCTGTTGTGCGAAAGTAGTCTGATTTTGACCTTATTAATTACTATGTAATTTACGAAAGCACTAATCCAATCAGATCACTTAAAATGGGTTTCATCGTAATTCATAACTGATAATTGTTTCTTGTTTTAGCCTCGCGGTTGACTTGTTGGAGAGTTGTTGTTATTATTATTATTGTTGTTGTTGTTGTTGTTGTTCCTAGAGCTTGAAACCGGCGAATTTGGAGGGGCTCGCGGCTGAAAATAAGCAGATTATTGAGAATTCTTAAAAGCAATTAATGCCATAAGTAGCATCTGAGTTATCGGTTATACTAAGTCAAAACTTTAGGAAAGCCTTATCAATTTACCTGGAAGGAGGATGCGCGGACTTGATGAAATATTCAGGAATCTGCAGGTCCAACGCAAATGGCTGCAACAACGCAGCGTTGGGGCGTAAGCTAGTCTGGGGATGAAGAATTGAGCTTTTTGGGCCAAAATGATTTTAAAAAACAGGCATACGTGCCTATGTAGCGTTAGAACTACGTTATGAAGTTCTAAATAAGTTTTTAGTATAAAATAAGTTTTAAGCACTTTTAGGAAATAATTTTTAATTTTTATTCGTTTTTTGCCGTCATTTTGCCCCATTTTCCCGAAAATTTTTCATTTTTCTATTATTCCATCATTATCTCTGGTATGCCAAAAACTCAAATCCCAAAGGCAAAGCTGCTTCTTCACCATATATGTACTAATCCATTTCTTGAAATTGAGCCAGGTGGTGAACTTGTAATAGATGGTCAAAAAATTGAACACTTCTAGCAGTTCCTTTGTGCCAGGATATCTGCTGATTTTTTTGCGCTCGCGTGCCAGATCATTAACTAAATCTATAACATTTGAGTCTTCAATTTTTTGACCATCTATTACAAGTTCACCACCTGGCTCAATTTCAAGAAATGGATTAGTACGTATATGGTGAAGAAGCAGCTTTGCCTTTGGAATTTGAGTTTTTGGCATACCAGAGAGTATTTCTTCATCGCTAATTGCATTACTTACATCTTCAACAATGCCAGCTTTATATGGTTGCTGTTTCTGCTCTTGCAATCGCTTATATTTGATGGTACGTTTTTGTTATTCAAGATTTTTTGCATCTCATTATCCAAAGAATCGAGTAAAATATCCACTGGCTTATAATGCTCGCTTATTTCAGCGGGTATTAAAATCATTTTTTCAGTGTGTTTTATTTCTTACCTGTAATTGCGTCTGCTAGTAAACTGCCTGCAATTGTAAGTATAGGAGTAAGTAGAAGTGGAAGAAAATCACCGTCTTGTATTATGATATTTTATCTTTCTTTCGTACTTGACTGTTTATTGTTTGCCAAGTATCTTATTTGATTCTGGTATCTTCGAAGTTTGTTGATATCTTTCTCCGAAAAATGAATATTACTGTTCAGGAAATTGTTTGCACAGTCGCAGGGACAAAGGATCTGATCTTTAGTTGCAGTATTTATAATAGCGTCTCTTTGAGGTTTTTTTCTTTTACATAAGAGATGTAGACATACAATATTGCGTTTTAATTGTTCTTTACCCATTTTTACATTATTTCATTAGTGTTTTTCTTAGTATTTATAGATTTTTGTATATAAACAGTGGGACTATCACTGAAAACATTTGTTTCTAGCCTAAGCTCATCTCTAGAATTTTGAGTGAGATCAATCAGAAGATAGTCATGCGGAAGAGAAGTAGCATCGGAATAGGCTTCTAGAAAATATTTTGGATTGGTAGGGTAAAGCTGCCTAGACAACATTTGTGCTTGTAGCTGATCAGCAGGATTTTTAAATAAAACAATATAATCTAAGTTTATACGCAATGTTTTGAGACCTTCGAAGAAAGCGTTTTGTACAATGTGAATGATGCTAATATTCCAATGATGACAACTTCTTGTGAATAGTTGTACAATTTGAGCATTACCTTTACTCTCTTGCATTAAATCATCGAGTATCAAAAGTTGTGGTGTAGGGCTGAACTGCTTAAAGTAACTAAAATCAGGAAGCCCCTCTATAAATGATACATGATCGATTTTCTTATAAAGCGGTTAGTTTTCTGCGAAGCACCACCAAATCTTTTTAATTTTAGTATCAATCAAATATTCTCTGTTCTCAATCAGTCGCCTAACAAACGTTGTTTTGCTCGATTTTGTTGGCCCTGAGGCAAGGCAGGTGAAAGGATGTTGAAAAATCATTTTTGTTTATAAATAATGATTTATATATACAGGTATTTATAGAAAATGGTCACAATACAGAACATTGTGCTATCTACAGCACTGCCGAATACGCTAAATCTAGATGATGTCTATCTGAAATTGCCAAATACAGGGCAATACAATTTCCAAAGATTTCCAGGTATTGTATTCCGATTACCTCAGGCAACATTACTGATTTTCAGATCGCGTAAAATTGTATGTGTTGGAGCTAAAACTATACAAGAAGGCGAAAATACGATAAAGGCAATCATCCAAATACTAAAGATGGAGAATTCAATGTTGAAAATAAAGCCTGCGCTTTTTGTTGGCTCGGCTAACTTGAGATTTCGCATTGATCTCTGTAAATTTTATGAGATGGTAAATGGGAAATGCATGTACAAAGTAGAATTGTTTCCTGGTTTAGTATACAAATTTCGAAATGTAACATTTTTGCTCTTTAGAAGCGGAAAAATGATTCTCACAGGTGCAAAACACAAGCATGAGTTGCATATAGCATATAAAATAGTCTCAACAATGCTTGAACGATGCCAAATTAAATTATAATTTTCCAAACTTTACAAGAAATTTTCCAAACTTTACAAAAACATTTTCCAAACTTTACAAAAAATTTCCGAAGTTTACAAAAAATTTTCCAAACTCTGCAAAATTCCTATGCTTAAGCACACAAAATTAATTCCAAACTCTGCTAAAAATTTTCCAAACTTTACAAAAAATTTTCCAAACTCCGCAAAACTTTATATTAAAACCTTAGACATGGATGAGATTAGGTGCTCGTCTATGTGTGTGGTGTAAAGGTTTGCAAAATAAAATTTGGCCTCGGGACTTAGAAATTCCCATAATTTAAATAATGTGTAAATATCGCCCTTTTTTAATCGTTTTCTGATATACTTTGAGAAGCTCAACATGGCATTCTCATCAAATTCCAGCAATGTTTGCTTATATTGCTCGCTTATTTTTGGCCAAAAATAATCTGCAATTGCATCATTAGACAAGTAAGTGTATAGTGACAAACGATGCAACAAATGATTGAAAAAACATCGGCTGATCTCCATTTTTGCCTTTAATTGGAAATACAGAATTACTTACTATTTATAACTTTATTAGGTTCGAGACCCAGGAATCAAACTTTTCTGGGTACCCTCGCCACCGTACTAAATAATCAGTTTTATTACCTTTCTTACGCGTTTTCAAAATCTTTTCAATCACGTACAAATCGTCACTTTTTGTTTCAATTTTTTGCAGTTCAGACTCATAAAAAATACCCTCGACTCTTTCGCCCATTTGGTCTTCTAAAACATAGACGGGTGGGGTTCGAGCATATCTTTCTTCAATTACGAAAAACTCCTCTGTCCACTTAGGCCAAAATCCTTTTTCAAAAGTGCGCTTAACTTTACTCAGTCGGACTTTATCGCCAATATTAAATTCAAAGACAATGTTCTGTTTATCAATCCTAAATGCTCTATTCAAAATCTCAGTCTCATTTTTTACGGTCACATTAGCTGGCGTTGTACCTATCGTACGATGCTTGGAGTGATTATAATTTTTCATCAAGTCGGGTAATACGTCAATAAATTTATACGAATTGCTCTTGGTGAAGTACCGCCACATACGTTCTTTAAGCGTGCGATTAAAACGTTCAACTACGCTAGCCTTTGTTTCGCTTCTGGTCGTGAAAAAATCGATAGATTCAGATTTTAGAAATTTCTGGAACTCCTTGTTTGTAAATTCGGTCCCTGCGTCTGTTTGCAGCTTGTACGGTTTTCGATTAGATGAATTTAAAATTCTTTGAAAAGCGGTCAGAACATCTTTTGAACTTTTGGATTTTAGAGGAACAGACCATGCGTAATTTGAAAAAATGTCTATGCAATTCAAGAGATACTTGAAATTATCGTTAAACTTGCTTAAAGACTGCAGATCTACAATATCAGCTTGTCATTGCTCATCAATGCTACTTACTAGCACTTTATTTCGTGAATAATGCTTGAGGACGGGTTTGTGTAAAGTATAGGTGGGTTGCTTTTCTAGCCAGCACGTACTTGTTCTAATTTAACAGTCGGGCGAATCTTTTTGATGCGAGTGTAAAGTTGATTAACGCCAGTGTATCCACTTTGTGGATTGTAGTACAGTTTCTTAAGTATTTTATCCATTCTTGAACAATTTTTAGCAGTCCACATATTTATAAACAACATTCCTAGTTTTTGTATTCTTACCATCTAATGCAATAATTTTGTCTATAAATAAGTGTCAAGCAGTATATGTTATAGTTTTCCTCAAAGATGGATCAATTTTTTGAAGTAAGCGAACACTCATTCACTTCTGTTCGTAGGTTCAAGTCAGCTGCAAGTACGTTTCGACTAAAGTTTCGAAACCTTGATGACTGTCCTGATATTGAAGAGATGTTTGAGCAAGCTATTCAAAAGATGCTCAAGCATTACCCCACAGACAGTCTAATAGGTCTAGAAATCAAACATTCATGCCTTGACTTCCCTGTATTAGTTCCATTTACTCAGCGTCAGTATTTGAACGCCAACAAAGTTTTTAGTATTATTGAAAATATAGCACAGTCCAATAAGGAGCTTAGGTTTGACGAAGATATGATCTTCAAGGTAGTCGTAGTAGATAAAAAACCACAATTGGGTAGAGGAGCGTACATTAAAATTGCATCAAATGATAATTTATCACTACACTCGAGCTGTTGTTACAGGAATAGCAAAGCTGGACAAGAGCCTAAATGGGAGTCTATTAGGAAAGGCGATAAAGGGCGACATTGTTTACAAAAGCAGCTAGCTTTAGATTTAATGCACAAAGCTGATCTTAACACTGATAAAGAAAAATACGGTCTTGATGCTGTTGAAAAAATTCAAAACGTTCTGGTACCTGACTACCAAATTAAAGTTTACTCGGACAATATTTTGTTTTATGAAGGGCCAAAGGCCGGCAAAATAATTAATTTGCGCGTAGACAATAATCGCTATGATCTGATGACGAAATAGCTGACTACTTTCGTAAACTAACTATAAAGGCTATAGTGAACGCAGTAGCGCTTGTGGACCTTGGTGGCGCTTGTGAAGTTGGCGTTTGTGGAGGTGGCGCTTGTGGACTCCCACAGGGACTGCTACCCCCAACACACACACACACACACACACACACACACACACACACACACACACACACACACACACACACATACACACACACTGACAATGTTGTTTCGGATCAAGTTGTTTCGGAACCAACTGCTACTTTAAAAAATGAAGCTGATGCATTAACATTCTAAAATTGGTTAAAAATTAGGAAAAGGCTTTTCCCTAAGCTTGCTTAACACTACTTTACACTTTACACTAGTCTCCCCCCACAAAAAATAACAATACTCTCTAGGACTGGTCAACTTATATTGCCCTTGTTTCGGAACAAGTTGTTTCAGAACCAGCTGTTACTGTAAAAAAATCGATAAAATGCGGAGGAATCCCTTTTCAGGACCCCCTAGCCTTACTAGTGGCTCCCCAGGCCCTCTTTAGGCTTACGGATAGGTCCGGGCAGGTCTACAACCCATTTACGCTCTGGCACGACCTCGATTTTGGGCCAGGGCGCAAGATTTTACCCCGTTTGCCTATGTTATAACACTACAACGCTATAAGATAAGGTCCTAGGGAAGCAGGGTATACTACTTACGAATGGGTGATTTTGATCGCTTTTCATAATCCTAGCTTGTGTAGTTTAATGCAAGTCATAAGTAGAGCCGTCAAAAAATTTAAAAGGCTTAATCATGATTTAACTTTTAAACCTAGAATTTAAAATTTTATATATTCCAACTATCGTAGTGAGACAAATAGGAGAAGATTAGTGCGGACTCAAGCCTCGCTTTCAAGCCTTGGCTTGTATCAATTTGATCTAATCAACACTAATCCAGATACATTCATTCAATCGATAAATTGCAATATGTAGTAAATTATTTGTAAGAAATAAATTTTTAAGTAAATAATTTGTAATAATTTTATTCATTTCTAGTTACCTTCCAGATATTCTATTTCGGGCGAATCGCCTTCCGTGGGATTCACGAGAAATAGTCAGGAATTTGGAACCAAATTTAGAATTCAAAAAAATTTTACATTCAAGACAATCCGTTTTTATACGTATTTTTTCCTGTAGTTCGGAATAAAAGTAAATTCTCAATCGGAATATGTATCGAAATAAGGAATATGTTTTATATTTGTAGAAGCGACTGTTCACTAAGAAATAGTTTTTAAAAATGAGCTTGCTAAGCGAGAGTTGTAAACCAAGAGAAACTTAAAGTTTAAACATACCATTAAATTATGAAGAGTCTCTTCATAATTTAATGGTATGTTTAAACTTTAAGTTTCTCTTGGTTTACAATCTCACTTAGCAAGCTCATTTTTGAAAGAGTTTTGTATTATTAGAAAAAGCTTCCTAGCTATTGTGTCTGATACTTTACTATCTTACTTACTAATGCAGTTGCTAAGTACCTATCAATCTATAACTATGTAGATTGAACAAAAAATTATCCTTTGCAGAATCGTAAAATTTAAAAACATGAGAATAAATTGGACAAACACTTCATATTTTCGACACACTTTCAGGTGCAGTGGTGGATCCAAGGATTTTTTGACATGGGGACGGAATCCTTAGTTTTCCTAGTAATGTCAAAAGTTGTCGAGAAAAATCCGTCCATCGTGCTTAAAATAGTGGTTTCTTACCGTTTTTTGACAGAAAGAATTATTTGAGACCGGAAAAGCCGGAAATTTCCGGAAGTTCTCAACAAAAACCGCGAGAAATAATGCAAAATCGACACAAAGCACAGAAAATGCTTATAGTGAATCATTGAAAGAAGTAAAAAATCATTACTCTCTGCATAAACTATTCTTTGGACGTACGAATAAAGTTTGTAGAGCACCAGAAAAATCAATAAATGTCATTTATTGCGGTCTACTATACGCGAAGCACCGAAAATTAAAAAATCCTCATAAAAATGACTGAAATCCTCAAACAATAAGTATACCTCTAAATCCGCCCTTGTTAGACCCTAAACAACTTCTCTGCTGAGAATAGTAGAACTTGAGATAAATCAGATTATTTGGCACGACAGTAAGTAAATTTATTTTGCAATAGCTGCACGAAAGGATGTAAACTTAAGAAAACATTTAAAGAATGTGGAGAATGTTTAAATTATGTAATAGAGACTTTATTATGACGTCATAAAAACAAAATATATGTATAGTAGTCTTTGCTACGATAGATTGGTGAAAACTGATTGATCGATCAAACAAGACATTTCTCAAAATGAATGCTAAATCGGAAAAAACAGTAGCATAAGCAAGCGGTTTAAACCACTTTACACTAAGCCTAAAACAGTAGCATATTTTGTTGACGATTGTCCCTAAGAATACGATTATATTTAAAACAGACAGGAACATCAAATTACGCCAACTTATTCCTATGGCCCTTAATACAACGAATTCTCACTTTACACCAATTTACACAGTCCACGAAAAATTGTGCGACGTATACACCGCCAGCGTCAAAATTATATTTAAGAGAATTCTTTTTTTCAGCATTGACATAGAATGATCCGTCCGAATCAGATACGACGAGTGAATTATGAAAGCAAAAACTAATTATGAAAACAAAAAATCAATAATGCTTTTTATCGTTTCTACTTAAACCGAAAATTGGCCGTTAGTATCGCGATATACCATAGGCGGGCGGCACAAAAGTTCCAAGGGGGAGTGCAAGATTTTTTCAAAGGTTAAAAAATGGCCCTAAAATGGTTGTATGGTGCAAAACACGATTTTTCAACGTTTTTCATTGAGCACCACATATTGGCAATAAAAAATTGCGAAAAAACAAAAAAATTTAAAACATCGAATTCTATGGGAGGTATTTTGGTTTCTGGGGATGCATACCCCCAAACCTACAACGCCCAAGTATGGACCATACCCGATTGGTTTTCATTACTTTTTTAAGTATTACTTCGAGTCAGTAAAACTAATTTAAAAATTTCTTGGGAAATCTAGAAATCAAGTAGATGAAAAAAGCATTAGTCGCGAGAATGCTGAAGCAGCCTATATTCTTCGATTTACTGTAGAATGGGAAATTATCCAGGTCATAAACAGAAGCTTTTGCAGGTATCTATTTACTGGTGCATTAGAGTAGAAAGGGTTTTGAATTAAATGGAAAATAATTTCAAAATCAAGTTTTATTGATAATGTAATTTGCTATTTATCAATTCTATTAATATCTTTCATTGCATTGGCTATATTGGGTTTTTCGAGGGAAGATATAATCAGTTTATATTTTGTACGCATATTATGACGATATACAGAGGTGTTCCACTCAAGTATCCAAAGTCTGTCTGACAATACGTTAATAAATTTTCAATATTTTAAGGAAATCATTGAAGACGAGTAAAGAGCATTTATCTAAGAGGCAATTATGTTTTATCGAGTTTTACTTAAATACTGTGAAAATAGATTTTGAAATTAATTAGATAAAAAATTTATTTTAAAAAGCATTTTAGCAAAACTAGCATTTTTCACCGGTCCGCATCTGAAAGCGGTGCAGTACTGACTTTTGACTGCGACTTCTGCATTACTTGGATCAGCCTACCCGACCAATTTTTTTGTTAAATCACAAGCAATCAATCATTCAGAAACTCATAATTCCTCATCTTCATCGTATGAATAGTTTCAATGACGCGCTAATGTTTGATGCGAAATACACGTCTTTCACTAGACGGCAACTTGAACTTTAAAAAATAGGATACACACATAAAATCTGGCACATCACGATTTAGGGCCATATTTTGATGACAAAATCAAATTCCTAAAGCAGTATCGGTGCCAAAAATTTAAAAAATATGCTGAGCGGCCATTGAAAAAGGCTACATTTCGATTTGACAGGTCCTAACCTCAGCTGAATTTTACATGAAACCTCCGGACTGGCTGCATAGACGAAAATTTTTTCTTTCAAAATGTGCCAAAATTTTAGGCCACTTATCAGCGGTTCGGGCGCTAAAAAATCTGTTTACACACTATTTTGATATTTTTGAACGCGAATAGCATCATTGGTCCTGCCATTAGTTTGCACCCACTTTTGACGATATCCAAAAATTTTGCACTTAGTAGGACGCGTATCTATTCAAAGGATTTATAAAACTGTGCTGATTAATTTTTGTTACTAGTAAATATATAGTAAAAATCTCAAAAGAGATATTGCGTTGGCAGTAATATGATACAACGCAGAAAATCTAGGGGTTTAAACAACGTCAAAATGAGTGTAAACCAATTCTAATAGGTTACGAACTGTTGGCAGCTCGCCAAACTTTTTAGCGCGGTTTCAACAAAGACGTAATAATCTATCTAATGCAGCTGGTCCTAAAGTTGTACGCTAACTATAGCCGAACTTATAACCACACATGGGTTTACGAATTTGGGGCTTATGCACCCTCCCAGAAGGCCCCCCCCAGAAATCAAAATACCCCCAGAATTCAATTTTTGACATTTTGTCGTTTTTTCGCAATTTTTTGATTTTAATGGGTAGTGCTTTATGAGAAATGTTGAAAAATTGTGTTTTTTCGCTATAACACCATTTTTAGGACAATTTTTTACCTTCCAAAAATTTTGCAATCACTCCTCCCAGAATTTTAGTGCTGCCCTACCATGGTTATGACCCTTTGAAGTAGGATGTAGCCTTTTTTATGGGCCATGAAATTTCATGTTTAGACTCGAAATTTAACGACAAGTTCGAAAATTCAAAAATTATTCCGCAAAAAAGTAGACTCGCAGTCTCAATATTTTTAAAAGTTTGAACTGCCAGTTGACTAGTCTACGGTAACGAAAGAAAGTCCAATTAAATATATTTACGTTCGTCTCTCTATTGTTCTCATCGGATAAATTTTGTGATAGACGGCGTGCTCCCCTCCCCCACATAAGCCACTCAGAATATTATAAAATTATTTACTGCAACTCACTCTTTTATATAGCCCATATTTAGTGGTTAACGGTAGAAAATCAAACCTTGATTTATTTCTTAGGAATTTCAGCTTTTTAATGCAACAGGCTCAACAAACCGAGCGTATGTACCTATATGTTGAAATCGGCTTGAAGCGAATACTAAATTGAAACAAAATGATAGATAGAATTTTGAAAATCAAAACGATTTGAAAACAAATATTAAAGTTTCTATTAAACGTATTTCAATTTCAAGCTAACTTGAAAATTCATTTAATACAAACTTATCAAACTACTGTTGCTTATCAAAAATAAGCCGAATAACCATTCCCTCTGCAACCACCGATGACTTAAAACAAGCCTAATAACATTTTACTTACAGCTTGCGGAAAAATTTGACTTCCGTACTCGTAAATACTGTATTCAAGTAATTATTACCGTATCTAAATATTTTTGAACCCTTTTATTGCTGCTTAGACATGATATGAATAAGTATAGAAAAATGCGTGCATAATCAGACGAAATCATCTTCGGAAAACAAATGAATGAAAAGATAGAAAGGAGAAGAAATAAACAAATAATTAAAAAAGTCATGTCCACTATACATAAATCGTAAATCATAAAATAATGATGTAATAATGACGTATGTAACAAAATTGATTTTTAAAAAAACAAAAATCAACAATGAACTTTAATAAGTGAATTATGGGAAAAAATAGTTCATGATAAAATTTTTTTCTGAAATATAGGAATAACAAATTAGCGTCGAAAAATGATATGTGCACGCAGAAATGCTTCGGCAAAATGTAAATATCGAAGGCAAAATCTAAAGAATCATTAGTATCCTCTTTGAATCAAATTTATCGATAACAAAATATTTCAAATGAATTTAAATTAGATTCTGCGTCGATTTGAATCATATAAGCACAGGATCAATATATCAAATATTCGATAATGATAAAATAAAAATTTAATTTAATCACTTAATAATTGGAAACTTATTAAATTGATTGAATAAAATGTTAGTTCATTGTAAGTCCCGTTTTACGATACATCAAATTCGAAAAGTTCAATGCGTAAAATGTGAGCGTAGTATGATTAAGATTGACGGCATTGACTTGCCAAGAGCCAAGACGTTCAAATACCTCGGCTCGTCAATCGCTGTCGATGGAAGCCTGAAACCCGATGTCACTGCACAAGTGAACGCAACCTGGATGAAATGTCTAGCATTATGTGTGACAGAAAGATCAATAATCGCCTAAAATCAAAGATATACCAAAGCATTGACGGTCCCATTGTGCTTTACGGCACTGAGTGTTGGCCTGTGACAAAAGAAGTAGAACGCTGTCTCAGCGTCATGGAAACAAAGATGCTGCGATAGATCTCCGGCATCACTAAACTTGTAATGCCGTTTTAATTACTTATATAATCTATATCTTTAAATTCAACTCTATTCTCTTTGCTATCATTACCAACGTTTACATTTAACACGCATTTTCGGATCTCATAATTTATTCCAAAACTCAGCCGTTAACATAAAAACTCGACGCCATTTGACCACCCCAACCTATTCTTTATTTCCATAAACACCAATAAAAATATTCAAAATCATATTTTTGGTTCGAAACGTCAATCAGTTTTTCCATGTTTGTCCTCTGAAAAAACTCAACCTCAATAGAAATTACGTGAACCTAAATTCCACAAAAACGCTGCTCTCTCACAGATAAGCGAAAATACATTCAGGTAAAATCATATCTCTAACAGCTGCCCGCCAACTCAACGCCACGTCCACTTTTGGTCATGAGAACTTTTAGGCATACAGTATGCTCTAAACCACATTTCTACGCTCAAGCTAATTGAAATGCACGAAACATGTTTTAATGCTCCCTGTTGGCCTAACCTTCAAACCACACACTTAACTTCCACAGTATACTCTGAACCATATTTCTATACCCGAGCTATCTAAGACACATACGCTCTGTTTACGTTATGATTTTCCGCTAGCCCAACCCCCGAATGATTCAAGATGCTTAACACACATTTCAGTACTTTTCGTTGGCCCAACCTCTAAAACTCACCACTATAAAAATACAGTGCGCAAGCATTTTTCATTTCTTTCGATTGTTTAGCATTCGGCATTTGATGGACATCCTAGTGCGTAGTAGGCACGCAGTCAGCTTACCGTTCCTCTCCTTCAAACGTCACACACTCTCTCTCATGTTTTCATTATCTTAAGAATTTTTTGATCTGATTTTGGTTAAGATCCTTGCACACCCCCTTTTTACTCGCCAATTTTGTTATAAGTAAAGTTGTTGTTTGCGTTATTAAATGTAGACATCATTTACCATGTGAATTGCATCTAATTGAGAGTAGGCACGGTATTCCAGATTTTGAGTAGAGCCTATCCATTGGGAACGCAGAAACCACCCATAACCTCCCCTTTACAGACTTGACCACGTACGTAATGATTACATCCGGCAGAGGTATGACATTGCCCCAATCCCCGACAAATTACTGAAACTCGACTTTGTTGGTTCAGCCACGTTCTATGCGCCGATGATGAGATGTTCGCCAAAATAGGCTTCCACCTAGAAGTCATCGGAAGAAGACCAAAGGGACGACCAAAAAATGCTGGTTGGACACGCTATCCAACGACGTCAAAAGTGTCAGCCTTCATGCAGACCAAGCCCACGATTGTAACAAATGGAGCCAGAAATCCAGTACAGCGGACCCTGCTACCACGCGTTACAAATGCTAAAGAAAAAGAAGAAGAAGATATATATACACACACATATATATATATATATATATATATATATATATATATATATATATATATATATATATATATATATATATATATATATATATATATATATATATATATATATATATATATATATATATATATATATATATATATATATACAGAAAGATTCATGTTGAATAAAACACGTATGTACCAAAAAAGATAGCAGACGCAACGTTTTTGCCAATCAATGATGAGAACACGTCTTTCTATACTCTCAGTGAATGCGTCATAAGCCTGAAAAATGCAAATTATGATGCTAAATTACTTTAAATATGGGCTTAAAAATGCTTCATGCGAAAAAATAATCCATTCAAATGCATATTTATTTAGCTTTCAAAGTCTAAATCATACATTGGCTCAATAGAAAAATCGCCAGACGCTCTATTTTTGAAAATTAAATTCAATTATCGATCAATGTTTGCTATTTTCACAGTGCTAATTTCGCCTCTTTTACAGAAGCTCCCTTTAAAGCTGCTCATTACGGGACCATTTTCTTTTATTCAAATCAGATGTTTGATCGTCAGTACCATAACATTGTTTGTATCCTTTCAACGCCAAATTACGCAATGTCTGCAATACGATCGAGTACAGGATAACTAATTATGATCACAGTTGCACAGCACGGCCAGTCTGGGAAACGGTCAGCGGATTCAGGAATGGTGAGGTCAAAAATTAAATTTTATTGGTGTCGAAAAGTGGTATATATGCTAAAAGAGCTTTGAAACTATGACATTCTACAGTTTCTGATCAATTTCAATCGCTATTAAAACCTATCGATTTTCATTCGTTTTTTGGCTTTCATTTTTGCTTCATTTTTCCCAGTGAATTTCTCATTTGTTCATTCCAGTGGCTGTACGCACATAGAAGTGAATTTTAGGGTGTTGCAGACCCTTAGAAGTAAAAAATAAACAATTTTTCAAAAAAACTGAGGCAAAAAAAGAAAAAACAAAAAATTATTTTCAGAAGGATCTAAATTGACCAAAAACTATGCAATAACATCCTTATTTTAGCACTTGTATACCAGCTTCTTAGGTCATTTTGACTTAAAAAAGTCAATTATTGATTCCACAGACCGACCAATTCTTCCCCAGATCGGCAACAGTTGGGTATCTATTGTCTAGACCACTTATGGGCTTGAAGTGGTTGCAGGTATGCACCTCCAGAAGGCCAAATGCCCCCAGAATTCAATTTCCGAATTTTTGTTTGTTTTTTAACAATTTTTTTGATGCCAATGTATAGTGCTCGATTGGAAACGTTAAAAAATGGTGTTTTTCTGTCATATTACCATTTATAGGATCATTTTTTTACCTTTAAAAATCTTGTACTACTCCCTCTCACAGAATTTTGGAGCAGCCCATCTATGATCTAGAATCCAACCTCCAACGTGCCTATCTGATTGTAAGACGCAGTAGATAGTTTTGTCTGGATCCATAGATATTTCAAATTTTAAATGAATTTCCTTTTGCTAGATCATAAAAATGTACTTTATACAGTGCGGGCCAAGAAAACGAATCGTATATCAGTCCTAATGATTTTCTCATGTACTTGATTTAACTTAACGAGGCTTGCTTTGTCTAAGAGCCTATTGCTAATGTAGAAATGTAATAAACTTCCAGTTATGCTAGTTTATGGTTTGCTTATTTATACTAAATTAAGTAAAAGTCGTTTTTTTCCAGGTCTCCTAATTCACTGCATAAAATAAGCTATCTCTACAAGAATACATCTTCAACAGAAAAGATCATACGATAATAAAAGTGTTTGTGTACTTATCTATTTATTTTGTACTGTGATTACTTTAGTCCGTTTGAGACAAAAGCACTTTTACTATGGGTTGATACATCGAAAATCAAGGTTTCCAATTTGTATTCGAGCAGTTGCCAAAACGTGCAACTTTTAATAGAAGCTTGATAATTTTTGTACTAAACCGCAATACCACAAATCAGATTAGGTCAGTAATAGCTAAATAGAGTGGTTTTAAAGGATAAGGACTTTCACTGAAGTGTTGCAGCTTGCTACAAAGTTGAAGAGCAAAAAAAACAATTAAAAATTATGCTTTGCAACACCTTTTTTTGTACGTGACACAGATTTTAAGGCTCGTACAAAGAGTTTTGGAGCGATCTTTTTACAGCATTGTACACACTTTTTTGCCGATTTTTCATGGTACAAAAAAATTGCTAAGTTTTCGTACTAAAAAACAGTGCTTTGTACCACAGGTGGGCAGCAGCCAAATTATGGGGGATCCGATGAGACCAGATTATAAAAAACGCCAACAATTTAATTCTGGGGATCTATTGAGGACTGAGGTCTGCCGGCTTCACGGAAAGGGGCCCAGATTTCCCCGAAATCCCCCACGCCCATATGCGCTTTATGCTTACCTTTACATTATTTTTTGTCATGCTTAATTCGAAATCATTCTACAACGAGTCGGCTGATTGATGTCCTGCCAGCTCTGACGCGGTTTTATTTTCAATAATTGTGCAATAATACAGCCAGTCACCTTCGGCTGTATAACATTTATTATCGAGCCTTCTTATCTCCAATTTATTGGTTTTATTCAAGCCAAAGGTGCAAGCTAATGGTTCCAGCAATGGTATCCTGTTAGGCTCTGATGGAAATTGGCACCTTAGCTTGATTCCTAGTATGCAAGACAAGTTATCTAGCATCCAAACGATGGTTCTAGTTCCAAGCTTAATTTTTGCATACATAATCATAAAGAATATTTAAGACTTCTCGAGTAGAAAAAGTTAGTAAAATAATGGAAAGTTGGGTTCAATATTCTTTCTGTGGACCATTTGAAAATCTAGAGCCTGTGATTCAATATTGTGCTCTGATGTGAATGTCACCTGGATATAATAAAAAATAATTGTACATTATTTAGTAAGTCAGACTCATAGATGCACAGCATGGCCGATCTAAGGTGGTCAGCTGGTCTGAGGGGTGCGTCAAAAATTGAGCTTTTAGGACAAAATGATATCAAAAACTGATATAGCGTTAAAACTACATTACACAGTTTCTGGTCAATTTGAAGCACTTTTGAAGAAAATTTTTTAATTTTTCGTTTTTGGACTTTATTTCGCCTCCACAAAAATATTCATACTTCAATTGTAGGTGGCGAGCACACCTGGGCGTGGGGGATTTGGGGGGTATGCGGCCCCCAGCAGTCAATTTTTAAAATTTTTTTTCGTTTTTTTTTGCAATTTTTTAATGTCAATGGATAGTGCTCGATAAGAAACGTCGAAAGATGGTGTTTTTCGCCACACCACCATTTTTAATGCCATTTTTTACCTTCAAAAAAATCTTGCACCCCCACCAGAATTTTCTTGATGCCCACATATAGTGGCGAGCATCTAGACCCCCAAACCCCAACGTGCATGTCTGGTCAGACCCCTACGTATCCTTTACCACATGTGCTATGGTCCCCCTTACACATGATTGTCAAGATAAAAATGAGTACTTTATAAATTAAAATGTTTTCATCAAATGAATGAGTTTTTCGGGTAGAAGCTTAACCAGAAGAATTTACTGAATGTGTACTCGACTAAACATCTTCATACACGGTACAGGAGAATAGGTTTTAAATTGCTTTTAACATTTTCTTGCATTGCAACAAAACTTATTAAAAGTCGAAAGCTGGTTTAAAAACACTCTGGAAGACCATATTCTGAAGTGGTTAAAATTTTTTATAGCCGTATAATGATCCCTGTGTTTCCTCTGCGGAACATTAGAACTATAGTTCGATTCTCTTAGAAACTGAAATTTAAGTGATTTAGATCCAAATAGCATTGTCAAATGTAAAGAGCGTTGATACAAAATGGTATACGAAAGACAAACTGAATAATTGGCATTAGGGATGTCAAAATCGATGGGCAGGAGAAGCAGCCACATATGTACGGGATAGAAGTGACTAGATGACAATATGAATCCAAAACAAAGCAAAAATTTGAATGACCCCGACCTATATTGTTTGGATAGAGTGATAAGACACTCCGAAAAATGATGCCTAGAAAAGTACCTCTAGAATTTCGGTGCTATCTCATGCATTGTAGTATATGTCTTCTCAAAAAGTGTAGGTACCTTCAGGATGTGGAAGCAATAATGTCTAGAGATATTAATTTAGTCTCTTTTGCTTTAACCGAGCAAACGACAATTAAGTATCAATCTACAATCACTACGAATAAAGTGATGGAAATTAATTGAAAGCACAGGTCTAAAGCATCTTATAATTTAAGGATGAAGGATGGAAACTTAGGTAAAGCAAGTTATTGTTTTACCCCATATAGGAGCCGGCTGAAGAATCCAAGAAAATTCGACATTTTCTCCAACAATTTTTTCTGTATGGTCGTGACAACCATTTATCTGCCACGATGCAGCCCGTGCTAAAAGCGTCATTCATTGCTTAGATCGAACACATGAACTATAGGCAATAGAAAATAACAAATATGCAGTGTCACGCCCGGTAGTGGCTGAATATATAATAATCACAAAGTATTCATTATAGTATGGGTCACTTTATGCATTTTATGTCTGTCGAGCCCCATAATACATAGTAATATAAAAATTCAGTTAACCGCGTGTCTTTGTGCATAGCAGTCGAGTTCAATCAATAATCCTTAGGTCAATATACTCGGACCACCTATGGAGCTGACCATATGTTTGTTTATAGCAGTGTTGCCAGGTGTGACCTGTTTCCTATCAGATTGACGGTTTTTTTTTGGTGCGTTGACGGGTTTTCGACAGAAAGGGATTTTTGACGGTTTTGGTGACGGATTTTAATCGCTTTTGACGCTTTTGACGGATTTTAAACTTGAGCAAGTGATATCATTTTTGCATAACAAAACGCTTATAAGAATTACTGTATTCAAATAGAACACAACAGTAACACGAACAACTCGTACAACCATGCAATCCCATAAGGTGGGGGGCAGCGAGGGAGTATTATCCTACCTTAGGGTCCAAGACTCGAATTACTGTCAGACGATTTCGAGCTATCAAACATTTTCTGCATGATTTTTGTATACAACAGAAAGTAAAGATGTTTTTTCGGCGCCGAATATTACATACTCATACATTATTAGCAGGACCTCGTTTTTAGAAGAGGATGATGTAATAAAAAAATGCTACATATCTTCCTGAGCTTTTCAGAATGTAAATCTTCTGTTTATGTTAAGAAAAGTGAAATAAATCGTAGTAAGGTAGGTATTTGTTTTCTTGCTACAAACACCGTTTTTTTCCACTTTTTGGTCTATTTGTCAACCAAAATTTTGGGAAATGGAAAAGTTTTGGGCTTAGTTGGCATTTGTGGAAAATTTTTGTAATGTTAAAAATGCGTTTTAGAGAGGTAAAACTTCAAAATTTTTAGGCGCTCCGTGCCAAATTGATTTAATTCTAACTTGTTATTAATCTTTGTAGTTTTCACGCACGCCAATTGCAGCATTTTTATCGACAATATAGTCTAGAACTTCACTACAATTGAAAATCCTTATCTTCTGCACGGATTTGCTTAGTTTTTGTAATGCGAAAATGCGTTTCGAGAGGTGAAACTACAGAAATTTTGGCGCCGATTGATTTAATGCTTACTTATTATTAATCTTTAAGCTGCCCAATTGCAGCATTTTTATCCACAATCTGGTCCTAGAACTTCACTACGATTGAAAATCCTTACCTTCTGCACGGATTCGGTTAGTTTTTGTAATGCAAAAATGATTTAGAAAGCTAAAATTTCAAAATTTTCTGGCGCTTCGCACCATTTGATAAATTATAGTTTTAATTGTCAAAACCGATCCCAGAACGGTTAAAATGCTATACTGAAGGAGAAAATTCAAGTTTTAACATAAATAACGTATACTGATTGTGATATTTCTTGTAGAGCGCAAATTTTTTATACAAAAAGTGGATCAAACAAATGTGCTCAAAGCTATTGTATGTGTATATGGAATTTTCTACTTAAAGAAACACTGATTTTCTCAACACAAGCGCTCTATTTTTAACGTTTTTAGACCTCCCAAAAAACGTGGGAAAAGGTCGGAAAAAGTGGAAAAATTTTTGGGTCTGGCTCCATTGTCAACCAAATTGCTTTAAAAAAACGGTGGCTAAAAATGTCTTTTTTATGATCTGTTGAGTCCTTATTCTTATCGCATGTTTTTTCTTGGACGTAGCAATAAATCCGTTGTTGTTAATTATTTTTGTATATTAGGGAAAATTCTTTGTATCTAATCAGCGTCTATGAGCTCTGAATCTTCCCTTACGCCACCAACTGTTCAAGTTAATGAGATAGCATTGAGGAGCTTAACAACAGTGGTTGGGTATACTACAGACAAAGAGAAAAATACATGCAGCAGTCTTAAGGCGAAAAAACGGCGATCGCGACATTTACGTTCTTCTCGGAAAGAATGGGAAAAAATGCATAAATTCAAAGGTATATCTATTTTGTATATGAATAAGTTGTGTTTGGCTGAATGTCCTCCTGAATATGTTAGACATGTAGGCAATAAAGAAATCTTCATTCGATATTTAGACGTAAATGGTAACTTTATAGATTGCTTTCTCTTGTTGCTGTGTGCTTTCAAATAGGTTATATCAAAATGTGAAAATTATTAATCTTCTAAGCAACTTTGTTTGCAAATATTAGAACATGTTGCTTTTCTTTGCTATATATTTGCATATGTCTAGTGATGTAAAAAATCATCTGGATCTGATCTTTTTATCCAGATTCAGATCGAGATCCAGATCATCTGATTTGATCTGGTTATTTTCTGATCTGGTTATCTGATCTGGATCTGGATCTGCCAGAAAATCAGAACCCAATCTTTATCTGGATCTGGATCTGTTTAGTCACCCCACCATCCCAACAGCCCCACCAATAATACCGACAGCCCCACCAGTCCCAACATCCCAACAGCCCAACCAATATTCCCAACAGCCACACCAATTCCAACAGCCCTACCAATCCCAACAGCCCTACCAATCCCAACAGTCCCACCGTCGCAACAACCCCACCGTCTAACAGCCCTGCGCCTTTTAACAGCCCCACCAATAATCCCAACAGCCCCTTCAGTCCCACGAGCCCCATCAATTCCTAGCAATTCCACCGTTCCAGCAGTCCTACCGTTCCAACAGTCGCACTGTTCTAAGCACACATAAGCGTGGGGGTATTTAGAGTTTAACCCCCAACCCAATATTCTAGAAATCCCCCAAATTATGTTAGACCCCCAGAATTCTATTTTTAGCACATTTTTTGGTCACTTTAACCCACCAGACCCACAGAATTTGTTAGCTGCCAATGTTGTTTCCAACTGCCTCACTGTTATAATCATAGATGCACAGCACGACTGGTTGGATAATGAGTTTTGAGCCAAAAATTGACCTCTAAAACTGGTATGAATGTTTAAATAGTGTTAAATCTACGATAATCCACATTTTCTGGCTATTTCGAACCAGATTGTTAAAGGAAACTTTCGATTTTCATCTAATTTTAACACTTATCTTTCCTTTGTCACTGGAATCTCTTTCATTTTTTTTGGCAGTGTAGAGTAGACCATAATGAGCAGGAATCCAATCTTGTGAGTTGATTTTGAATTCGGCGAAAACCTGGATTGCGCACAAATGCTGAGGCTTCATTCTGGCAGGCTATCAGTTTCTCAGGTAGACTTATTCTGAAAATGTAAACCTGCACACTCGTTTATGGTCTTGATGGAATATACGAATTCGGAAAATAGTCAAAAAATATCTTTCATAAAAAATTAATATTGCCTTCCGATTATAGCTATAGTATTATATAATAGCAATTGCAGTAATGGTGAGGCTGCTGGGATTACTGGTGGGGCTGTTGGGACGCTGGGGCTCTTGGGGTTGGTGGGGCTGTTGGGATTAATGGTGGGGTTGTTGGAACAGTAGGGCTGTTGGGACTGGCGGGGCTATTGGGACGGGTGGGTGATAGGTGATAGGTGATGTAGCGGTGGTACCTCCTGTGAGACCCAATCACACAGGCTACAAGACCATTGTGCTCCGCGGAATAGATTATCATCTCACTGAGTTATACCAGCAGTACCTCTTTAAGAGCCCTGCTGGATACCAGCGGTATCACGAAGTGTCCCGCTGGAAAAATTAGCCGACTGCACGAAGAAGAACCCACAGTGCGTGGTTTCGAACCTTGTGCCCGCAACTTGTAGTTAGACGTTAACCACTAAGCACGGAGGGCTCGACGGGGTGGGACTGTTGGGATTTTTGGTGGGGCTGTTGAAACGGTGGGGCTTTTGGGACTGGTAGGGCTGTTGAGACATCACCATACGTGGGCAGCAAGAAAATTCTGGGGGCAGGTGCAAGATTTTCCAAGGTCAAAAAAATTGCCTTAAAAATGGTGGTATGGCAAAAAACACTATTTATCGACGTTTCGCATCGAGCACTATCCATTGGTCACAAAAAATTGCGAAAAAAAACGAAAAAAAAATTTAAAAATTGAATTCTGGGAGTATTTTGATTTCTGGCTGGGGGTATTTTGCTTCGAGGGGTGCATACCCCCAAACCTACCCCCCCCGGGCAGTTTGGATATCACCTATGCACGTGGGGTTGACGGAGGCCTCGTGGATTTCTGACCCCCCCCCCTCTATATCCGTGCTGACTTCTGGAATGGCCAAAAAGTTCCACCGGAACCCCCATAATTTTTTTGGTTTCAGAAAAATTTTTAAAGCTCTGAGCTTTGCAGAAAAGCAACTTAAGTGTTAAAAATGTATTGAAGGTTGTTTTTTTTCACATAAATTATCATCGCATTGACCTCTGAAAGACTTTTTTTGCCTAAAAAATGGGAAAATGTTGACATTTTTCGAAAAATTTTTGTTATAAAAGTTGTTTCAGTGGAGTGCGACATCAAGGAACGTCTAAAAACAATGTTTTCAGTGCCCATGGGCCATTGTATCGCTTCTTCTGATGTTTGAAAAATTTGACCTTGACCCTCCAGAACTTCTATGCTGTGCATGTATAGTTTTAGTAGGTGCATCTGTCATTTTTCATAAATTTTAACAGCGTTTTTCCTTGTTGAATTGAAATAAGCAGGTTTCAGTATTGCATTTTTTGTTGTCAGGTAATGTATCGTTTGTTATTATTTGACAGTACAATTCCCCTCTGAAATAACACATCCTTTCTTTCTTTACAAGCAATCGAAAGAAGCTTTTGTTTCTCCTGTTAAAACAATATTGCCAAATTCCAGGCATCCCGCTTAGTGTGGAAAGTTAATGCCGTTTTGTTTATAAAGTTGTCAATTAAAGCTGTCGTAATAATTTTTACATTTTTCATACCTCAATTTCATACCCATTGGTAAAAGTTAAACTTGTGAGTTTTTACTTTTTAAGCTATTTTTACTTTCGATATCATTTTTGGCAAATGTTCTAAAAATGCAAATTTTCCTCGGCTCTGCCCCCAGATTCCTCTGGGGCTGTTATATTAGTCCTGCCACCCGAGACCCCCTAATCCATGTGGGCTTGGGCGCTTTATGCCCTGCTTTTTAGCAATAAGCAAATTGCTGCACAAAAAATATTTTTATCTGGATCTGGATCTGTATATGGATCTTTTTAAATTTTGATCTGGCAAAACGATCTGGATCTTGATCGGGTTATTTTCTGATCTGATTATCTGATCTGGATCTGGATCTGCTAGAAAATCTGAACCCGACCTTTATCAGATCTGGATCTGGTAAAAACTGGATCTTTTACATCACTACATATGTCCTCCTAGTACCTTAAACATGGGCATGCTCAAGTTTTCTCAGGATTAATTGACATGACCATAGATGCATAACGGCGGTCAATCAGGGCTGGGCAGAGATTAAAAATTAAGCTTTTTCAGGCAAAAAATGACTCAAAACTGATTAACTACACTAACTCACAGTTTCATTCAATTTCAAGCATTTTAGAAAAAATTTTGATTTTATATATTTTCTTCCTTTATTTTAACTCAAGAAAAATTAAAAAAGAGTCGAATAAATTGATCAAAACATCGTCGAAACATATGAGGTGTCGAAATAAAAGGCTAGAAATTTGACACTTTTGAACAAATAGATAGCTAAAAACGCTTAAAATGCACCATTCTTACAAAATTATCAGAAAATTTTGAAACTTCTGGAAGATCTCAAATTTTGAAAAGTGAAAAATTTCGTAGGAGGCAACTAGCTTGTTTTTTATCAGCTACATTAATTTCTGCAGTCTTTTTCTTGTTGGTGGTTATTTGAGCTCACGTGATGGTTCTCAAAGTGAGGTGAATCGAGTATGCGATCTTAAAGCACATGCTAAAACTGGAAAACATACAGTGGCCTTGGAAGATGCCGTTAATCCGATCAGAAAGAATTACAACATTCACAAAGAAACCGATTGGGATCAACAAAAGATAGCAGAATTAAGAATTGCAGCATTTATTGCTGACTATCTATTGCATTTCAGCACTCAAGCAATTTAGTTGACCTTTTGATATGTATTTTTGTAAATAAAAATTTACTGTCTGTGTTGATGCTGTTTGATGTATTTTTATTGCAAATGCATGTATGTTTATACTGCTATTTATCATGTAAATATACTGCTATTTTATGATAAATTTGACGGTTTTTTGACGGGTTTCTAGCCAGCATTGACGGTTTCTGACGGGTTTCTGGCATGCGTGTGACGGTTTTCTGGCTAAAGCATCTGGCTACTCCCTCTGAGCTATAGTCACCAGCTCAATCGAGCTGTCTTGTGGATTGTGCGAAGCTGTATATATTATTGCACGTGCAGATGCATTAATAAAACCAGTGCTGATCAATGATTGAGCATTCTCACCGTCGACGCTGCTACAGACTCATGCAAGATACGTGACTATCCCACTTCTGCCACCAAATATGTCACGCCAAGCACACCTGGGCACAGGGGGTTTTGGGATGATGGTGTGTACCCCCCAGAAATCCAAAATAACCCCCCAATCAAAATACCCCCCCATCTTCGTTTTTTCGTAATTTTTTGATGCCAATGGATAATTTTTGATATTGAACATTAATACTTAGTTATACCACCATTTTTAAAGCCAGTTTTTGACTTTCAAAAAATCTTGCACTCTGGCGGAATTTCTTGCTGCCCACGTATGACGCCCATTAGTGATCAATATATAATAATCACGAAGCATTCATTATAGTATAGGTCACCCGCACATTTTACGTCAGTTGAGCCCCATAACAGTAATATTAATTCTCAGTTGATATATACTTTGCATGTCTTCAGCACTGCAGTCAAGTTCAATCAATAATCCTCAGGTCAATATATTTGGACCACCTAATGGGCTGACCATATGTTCGTTTACAGTCACCTGCTCGGACTGAGCTGTCTTGTGGATTGTGCAGCTAGATATATTATTGCGCGCACACGCATTAATAAAACCGGTGCTATTGGGCGAACCCAATAGCCTTTATCAGCGCTGACTCCTCACTTAGCAGTTATTACGTGCTAAGCTCGGACCGGTTCCCTTCAGATTGTTATGTCCCTTCAATATATGCGTTGAATTCCTGTTGTTCTAACGTGCGCATCACGTGTCAATGGATTACTGTAGTAGCGTATGGTCGTTTTTACCTGACACCTCCCTCCTTAGCTTTGATCGTCCTCGATCAATAATAGCTGCTACAGACTCACACAAGATATGTGACTATCCCACTCCTGTCACCAAATATGTCACGCCCGGTAGTGGTCAATATATAATAATCATAACATATTCATTATACTATGGGTCACTCCGCGTATTGTACGTCTGTCGAGCCCCGTAATAATATTCATTTTAGTAATATACTCCGCGTGTCTCTGTGCACGTCAGTCGAGTTCAATCAATAATCCTTAGGTCAATATACTTGGACCACCTAACGGGCTGACCATATGTTCGTTTATAGTCACCAGCTCGGACTGAGCTGTCTTGCGGATTGTGCAGCTGTGTATATTATCGCGCGCACACGCATTAATAAAACCGGTGCTATTGGGCGAACCCAATAGCCTTTATCAGCGCTGACTCCTCACTTAGCAGTTTTACGTGCTAAGCTCGGACCGGTTCTCTTCAGATGTTATGTCCCTTCAATATATGCGTTGAATTCCTGTTGTTCTAACGTGCGCATCAGGTGTCAATAGATTACTGTAGTAGCGTATGGTCGTTTTACCTGACGCAAGATTAAAAGCTATAGTAAATTTAAAAACATTTATTGATTTGTTAATTTTTCTTTTGAATAACACGAAGGCACTATGAATCTAAAATTCAGATCCTTATGGCAGAAAATTTTTGAATAAATATTGATTTGCGTTTTCAAATTGATTTAAACGATTTGTCGTCTGAAAGGTAGGGTCAAGGTCAAAGTTGCATCTTATGATATCTCATTTTCAGATTGGTCCTCTTCCCTCAAATCGTCGTCCAAATCTTCCGCGATGGTTGGCACCTCGAACGCGCAAGAAGTTCCATCGTCTGAAAAAACTCGTAATTTAAGCGTGGAGAGGGCGGGAGGGAGTTAAGTCTTAGTATAGCAGGTACAATAATGATTTCACATCGGCCACAAGAGGCCTTACAAAATCACTTATTGTACGCTGCTATACTAAAAGACAACTGAATGCTATTTTAAAGCTCCTTACATGGTCAAAGACTATTTCTTTATAATTAGATTATACCTCTTTTTAATAAAAATTTTTTAAAAAGTATTCGAATTATGCGTCCTATTTGCATGTTTTAAAATTGCTGCGATAGATAAATCTGATGCGTAAAAGCCTTAGAGGTAGAGAGGAAGAAGCTGCTTGAGTTGAATGAGAGCTTTATACAAAGAAGTTTCGATTCCCGCTAATTGTAATGTTTTAAGGATCCACTTAGAGAGCGGTAGTTGTAGAAACTAGATTAGTTGGCTTTTTCAGACTCATATAGAATTTTAGAGTTAGAGCCACAACATTGTTTCTTATGGTCATCGTAATTAAGTAAGGAATGAATTGGACATATACTGATGTCATAAAACCTGAAAGTTTTGGCCGTTGACGGGTCCTATAAACCGACTAGTTTTAGTTGGTTCAGTAATAGTAAATTCTACGTTGGAATTAAATTTTTTCATTGACTTCAGATCTAATTTTTGAATTTCCGCAGCCTTCTGCAGGCTAGAAAGTGCGGCTAAAGTAACTCGTTTTAAATGCTAGCATTCACCAATCTTCAAATGATAAATCGTGTTCTGCAGGAAACTTTAAATTGCACAAAAAATCTCAATGCAGTATTGGTATTCCAAGTAAAAACAGATTTAACGATTAGAGGGCGTGCGCGCATAACACCTAACATAAAACGAGTAATTAAATCTATGCAAAGTGTAATTTACAGCCGTTCTCTGACAAAAAAATGGCGATGGCTGACTCGGCGGCAGAAATTGTACGAAAAGCATAACCAATGGAATACAGTGATTCTAAATAATTATTACAATTTCTACATATGACTAAAATGGATTTCATTAACGTTTTTCCGCACAAACCAGCTGTGTCATTTTTGAATGGCTGAATTGTAGTGCTTTTTGGTTTACCCGTAGACCATGACTCAAGCATGATATCTGATGCTGCTTTTGAAATTCCTCTGCTATTCCAGGAATCCCCGAGACTTTCCAAACGGAAGGATGTGATCTGCCGCCTCGTCACAAGAGGGTGTGACACACGTGCATGATCTACATTAGCGTCTGTGCGCTGCTCTTTATCAAAAACGGGAATTGAATCGTCTATTCCAAAAGAATCGGCCACCATTGTTAGTGCCCTTGGCGGCCAAGAGGCGTGCGCTAGACGCGCTACCGTGTCAAAATGGTGAATTTTGAGCCATTATTCGCTTTTTGTGCAGCAACCTGATGTAAAAAGCGAGTGAATGTAAATGAAAAATTTCGCTTTTCGGGAGCATTCCAAAAAGCTGGATCACTTGCAAAATGCTCGCTTTTTAAAAACGGTCGCGCATCAAGAAAAGCGAGAATGTTTATGCTCTGTGTCTAATGGCAAAAAGTTATTTTTAGATGCCCGAAAATCCCTTCTGCCCGACCGTCTCGATTCTGCAACCATTATGCATATAACGGTTTAAAATTTTTGTTTGGGGGGTCCTCGACCATTTCTCAGGGCGGACGGGTGGTAAATAAACTCTAATTATAGGCCAAAAACGGATAACTTAATCTAAAAGCGGCCCAAAAATTCAATTTTCTTCCCAAAAATTCAAGGGTCAAAATTTTTCCGGTGTGAGAGAGAACAGCATCGGGTGGGTGGTTTCCCATCCCCAAATCGGATTAAGAAAGAGTAAGCAGAAGAATGGAACGAAAGAATGAAAAGGTTAGGGGTCAAAAAGAAATAAGTGTTTTAAAAATCGGGATTTTGTGAGAATTGAGACGGACACAGAAATGGTCTGTTGGTGAAGAAATGGTCTGAAAATCAATAATATTAATATTTGACTGTTTTTGAAATCAGTATATGACAATCAAAAATTATTGCCATTATGAATAGCGAACGGATGTTAACCGTTTAACACTATTTCTTAGATTGTGTCCCGGGTGACCGACAGTCCCAGGTGACCGACAAATGGTTTCAAGAATAGATCTGTCAATCGAAAAATTCCCATGTGGCCGACAGTCCCGGGTGGCCGGCTATACCAGGTGGCTGACAGTTTCGGATGGCCGACTGTACCGGCTGGCCGACAGTCCTGGGTGACCAACAAGTGGTATAATAATAAAATTGACATGAAAATTCCTAACAGACTAATGATTTCGGAAAATTAATGCCTTTTCAAATAGGTACCTATTAATGCACATAAATAGTTTTACCAATGCAATAACATTGCTCATATGAATTCATAGCAAATTTAAAACATGCAGGTTTTGGTAAAAAAAGGCCTATTATTGACATTTTGTAATATTTTAGTGCTATCCTACTTAAACTTATTGTGGCTGCAAAATTACAGCTACATATTTGTGTAACTTCAGTGCTGCGAAAGTGCCTTCAAATGATTTACTCGCC
Organism: Mermis nigrescens; assembly: GCA_036768485.1. Classification (NCBI taxonomy): domain Eukaryota; kingdom Metazoa; phylum Nematoda; class Enoplea; order Mermithida; family Mermithidae; genus Mermis; species Mermis nigrescens. Next base: position 4,082,700 of record JAVLUZ010000271.1, on the reverse strand, counting down.
ATTTAACCAAAAACAGAGGCGTAGCCAAGACTTTTGTGCAGCCAATTTCTCAGTTTTCGATAATACTGTGCAACGCTCCACTTAAAAATGTTTATTTTGACAAAAAGGATTAAGTATCCGCCCGATCAAAATGCAAATGAGGTTTTATTTTTAGAATATTTTTGATTCTGAAGGTGCCCAGCGATTTATTGCTCATGCATTCCATAGCGCATGTGAAACTACGCTGTAGGCCGAATTTAACGCGCACAAAAATATAAGTGATTCAAGATCTTAATGACGACTGGAAAAAATGAACATTTGATATTTGATACCAAATTGTTAGTAAATATGCACATTTATTAAGTTTATATACGATACAATATGTACATGTAGTAAGTTTATATTCACATTTATGCCAAAGCAAACTTTATAACTATTCTAAGAAAATGAAAAAATTACGTATTTTGATTTTGAGAAGATATTTATTCATAGTGATAGTATAACCGGGTCATTAGGGAATTTTTCATGCCATCTATCGGATCACTCGGTACAGTGTCGGCCACTCGCGACTGTTGGCCATCTGGTATTGTCGGCCAACGGGTACAGTCGGCCACCCGGGACTGTCGGCCATCTGGTACAGTCGGCCACCCGGGACTGTCGGCCACTTGGAACAGTCGGCCAGTGGGTACTGTCGGTCACTCGGAAATTTTTCTATTGACAGATCCATTTTTATACTATTTGTCGGTGACCCGGGACTGTCGGGTCACCGGGGACTGTCGGTGACCCGGCACTGTCAGTGACGCGGGACTGTCGGTGACCCGGAACTGTCGGTCACCCGGGACGTTACCATTTCTTAATCCGTGATACGAGTATATGCACTCACTAGTACAAGGATCAAGAAAATCGAGCATATACGAGTAAATTGAATACAATTAATAATTGTGAATATATCTGGACAACGTACGGCTTATAGTCCCAAAAATACTAAAAAGTTGGAAAAAGCTCCGAAAACAATGGTAAGGGCAAAAACACCACTTTTCGACCATACATAAACAGCATGGGAATTCTAGGTAGTTAAATTATAAAGTGCTTTTTGGGTCCGAAAATGGTAGGTATGCGTCGAAAACATCGTTTTTCAACGTTCCTGACGATGCTCTATATTTCTAGATAACAAAAACCTAATAAAATTTCGAAAAAATCAAAAAACGAGGAACAAATTGAACAAAATATAGTCAAATATGAGTGTAATAGCGCTAAGCATCGAAAATAGGCACTTTCGCGCAAATAGATCGCTAAAAACGCTTAAAAAAGCATCTTTTCTACAAATTTTCCGGAAAATTTTTGGGAACTTTCAGAAAATCAACAATTCTGGTGGGGTTGGAAACATTTTTGCGGGGGGTGAAAATATTTCTGGAGGAAAAAACTCCCCAAACATCCTCCTAAGATCATGTATGTTTTCGACGTTTTTGATTTAGCTTTATCCACTGGTGTCAAAAAAAAGTGAGGAAAAAATATTGAGATTTTAATTCCGGGAGTCTTTTGAATTCTGGGCGAGGGTCTTGAATTCTGTGGGAGGTTAGAGCACCCCTAGACATCCGCGCGCCCACGAGTGATTAAGGTCTGCACAAGCCACATATGCACACTACATATCTTTACATTAAAATAGTTGTTACTCCGAGATCTGCTCCTGCCTCAGGGCAGGTGTAGAATCGCGGGTAATTCTACTCCGGAGAAACGCTACTCCAACCTCGAGTATACGAAAAGATTAAACTAGGAGATATACTCCGCGATTCACTCCAGAGTAGAGATACTCCCACCTTCGGGTATTCGGGCCCTAGAATTTTGAAGGATTTCAGAAATTTGCCATCAAATTGAGGTTTGTAATTTGGAATCAAACTGAATTGTCTCCCCTGAAGGAGGAAAGTACTTTTCAAGAGAAGAATATACGGTCAGATGCTTGCCAAGTAAGCATATGTGGATACGTTTATCCCTGTGCCAAAATCAGTATATGAACACACATAAGCATGGTGGAATTAGAGGGTTTGTACCTCTTCCCCAAAATCGTTAGACCCCCAAATTGAATTCGATTTTATGCATGTTTTAAGGATTTCGGCCAATGTTAAACCACCCACAACCCCTAGAATTTGGTCGCTGCCTATTTATGAATATGACCATAATTTTCAGCTATCCTCAATTTTCAAGTTAAATGGCGTATGGCCTGTACCCGTTCAGAAATATTTCAATTTAAATTCTTTCACTTATGTGCAAAATTAATCACTGTCCCTGCGATTTTAGTTGTTTTTTTGCAAATTGCCCAATAGCTTTAAGTACGGCCTTTATTCTGAACAAGTTTTTGATGATTTTTTGTGTTATGCTTTTATTCGACGCGCTTATACTTTCCTTGGTCCTTCAGTATTTTTCACGAATGAAACAGTCGTCGCCATATTTGCAAAATTTTGAAAATTTAGGGCCTTTTGAATGTATCACTTTGATAAAAAGGATACAATTTCCGCTTAACAAATGGATTTCCCGGAAAACTTTTGAAAATTATATATGAATTCTATGATATCTGCGACGGGTGACGGAACCATCGAAATATTCTGACCCGTAGGTATCTCGGTGAGACTCCCATTCATTTATTGCATTTTTAGATATTATGACACACGAAAAGATGAAAAATAATCATAGACACCAAACCATAGAATCAACTTCTATTTCAAAAAATTTATGTTTGAGCTTGGATTGCGCATTGTTTTAAGCAATATTGGGATCAAAAATCGGCATTAATTCCGTACGTCCATAAACGAATGAAATTGAAAAAATTTCCTGCAAAAGTGCTTAAAATTGGTCATGAAATGTGTATTAATGTAGCTTTTACATTATCAAACATTCAAGCTCGTTTTTTAGTTCATTTGGGCTAAAGTTCTCCTGGCCGACCCCCTATCGGCCCTTCTCTGGTGTACAATTTCCATAATGATTCTTTTACAGGCAATTTTCCCACAAAAACTGTGATTCACCCCTCTCCTACCTTCTTAGCTCAGCCATGCTATTTATATTTGCTTATACATGGTTTTCTATAATATTTCAATAAATAAATATTATTATAAATGCTATCAAAGCTTGATAAAGTTGCTTTGAAAATAAAAGCTAACAGATTATTGATAACTTTTTCTATTTTTTCCTGGAAATGTTTCAAATACGCACTTGGAACAATATTTGTATGTAGGTACATAAATTACGGGGATACAATTTTGCGTACTTATGCGTATAATATTGTTTTATTGAAAAAATCTTGAATATCAATCAAATCGAAATGCATCTAAAAATGATTCAATGAAATCGAACCTCTCGATAAATAAAATCAATTAGTAGCTAGTTATCAGGCGCACAATCCGAAGAAGACTCTAAGACTGGTCCTCCAAATCTTGAACAGTAAAATCATTTTTGACAAGGATTCCCTCTCAAGGTAAAACATAAAAACTCTCAAAGCGCATCTGAAATACTAAAATTGTGCTTTTAGCACATTTCCACGCTACTAATATGCGAAATTCTACGACTTGCGCCGGATTTCCGTTCTGTAAATCCGGCCCAAGTTGGAAAATCCGCACACTTTTGATTTGATAAAATTCCGAAAATTATTAATCAAATTCGAAACAAATGACGACTGAGTTGTGTGCGAATGCGTGCGCTTCGCTTCAGTCTTGCCAGATGTCTTTCATACGAATCCGTCGCTTGCACATGTACCGGAAATCCGTCTAAAATCGTCAACAGGTTATTGAAGAAGCGTCAAATTTATTATATGTAAAAGCCCAATTATCACCCATAAAAGTAAACAGCATTTTGCATAAATTTAAAACACTAGAGTACAGATAACAAGGCACCGTCGAAGGCATCCTCAATACACGTTGTTTTCAACGTAACATGAATTAAATTATTTCACATAAAAGGCTAACATCCAAAGAATCATACGGATGCATGATTTGAGACAGCTCATTAGCAAAGAGCATCCAATTTTCTAATTATTTTGCTAAACAAATTCGCTACTATCTGAAACGGTAAAGAATTATTACATCAAAACGTTTGAAAAACGCACTTTCTTCAATACAGTAATCCAAATGACAGCCATACTGAATTTTTTCTAGTCATCCAAGTCAAATAAATGAATAACCATTTGAAAGCCCATTTTCTGCTCTTTCCTAAAATGTCCTTAAGCATTAAATAACATAAAGAATTCAAGCAGATACAGCTTGCAGTACTTTTTCCAATATGGCTGCCCCATTGTTTAAAATTTATAATGCTAAGCCCGCAAGGACAAGCAAAAGCAAAATCCAGTAAACAGAAAAGTGGCGCATTTCACCTGTCTAAGCGACGGAACTATTTTGTCACTTTTGAGCATTCTAAGTGTAATGCACAGTGAATTGGAGCATGTGCAATTTTCGGCTACTTTTTAACGTAGTGCTCAAAAGACTGGAACAAATTTTTTGGGACTCATAACCAGAGTTGTTGGCAGACAAAAAAAGGCCAAAATGTGTTTTTTCACAAAGATTCTTTACATAAAAAATATCATATTGAGCTTACTCATTTGTACACAATTTAAAAACCAGACTAAACAGAATGCAAAACTGAATTAGAAAAGTCGTGCGACCGACCCAAATTAAAAACAATATGTTATAATGTTACAGTAGAAGTTTACATGCTCTTTACATACCGAATGAAGATTGAAAAAACTAAAAAACACGGGCAGCATATTTTTTATTATCTATCTTTAAAGAAACCGCACAATACGAAACTGTCCTCGTTATAGCTGTAGAGGGATAGACATCATAGGTAGGCGGCACCACCAATGTTCTGACGGGGTGCAAGATTTTTTAAAGGTCAAAAAATGGCCTTAAAAATGGTGGTATGGCGCAAAAACCACCATTTGTTACGTTTCTCATCAAGCACTATCCATTGGCATAAAAAGTAGCGAAAAAAACAAAAAATTCTCTAAAATTGAATTCTGGGGGTTATTTCGGTTTCTGGGGGTGCATACCCCCACGTCCAGGTATGGAAGGCATTTGTTGGGGGTACCCAATTATATTATAGGTACGCGCTACGCGCTACCTATGGAATATGCGTAATTTGCAGTTGTACTCGTAGGTATATCAGTGAGCAAGATTTAAATTTACTGTTTTGCTAGTTTAATCGGTGACTTATAGCCAAACATAATCCTATGAGATGAACGATTCAAACATTCAAAATGGTCACAAACCCTTTCCCTAGAATTGTATACGTTCAAGTAAATCGTAGAAAGTGTGCTGTTTAAGCATTCTATCGATTTCTAGTGTTTCGACGTTACATCCTACATGCTTATTTTTCATTATATTTTATTCGACTCACATGAATATTTAGATTTTTTCGAAATTCTTTGTTTTTTGTTTGAAAAGGCGAGCATTGTGGATCCCAAAATTCTCATGCTGTTCATAAATACTGGTACCAATTTGAAGCATTCAGCTAAAAGTAAAATTTTCTTTAAGACTCGTATGTAGTTGCTAGAACTCGTATGTATGTTGCTAAGACTCGTATGTAGTTGCTAAGCAGGAAATTTTATACGCTTTGAGGTTTCAAAATTAAAATTTTTTCTTAATTTAAAACTTATTCAGAATTTTCACTATTAGTGGTGTATTCATTCACCAACAATTTTTCTAGTTGAATGGAATCTACTATATTAGTTTATACGTCGGGGATAGGCCTTAAGAGAGCAAACCGAAAGGTTACCTACGTAAAACAGACTAACAGGCGAGTAGAAAACGACTTTCACCTCAGTCAAATAAATCTCCGGTTAATTAATAGTTAATGAAACTGCAGTAATTTCAAGTGTACTGTGAAAGCTATAAGTCACCTTTCTATAATGCATTTTTACAATTTGACTGATTTTGGGCAATAGCTTCTAGCCTATTCCGGCCATGGGTAGATCAGTCGATCAACCGACGGGTCTATTCAACCGTGTCAGTCCAGGCATGACTTCCGGTCACAGTTTATCTTTTAGAATCAGTACAAACGAACTTCACTGAAATGCCTCCGTAAATTTGGACCACCGACACCTAAGAGGGGATACCCCACCCAAAGTCGGTCGTTCGTTCCCTATCATCCCCCAAATGTCAAAATATATAACCCACTGTTTTATTTTTGTTCGGGACAAGGACTTTGAGGATCGCACAAAGATTGTGGAGCGATCTTTGTAAATCTTTGTACACAAAGTATCGGCAGTTTTTTGGCTGATTTTTGATTGTACAAAAAATCGAAATCTTTGTTCAAAAAAGAAAATAGTAAACAACCCCATGTTTTGGCCAAAACTTGCGTTTTTAGCCATTTTGAATGCATTTTTTTGCCATTTTGGTAAAAAAATAAAAGGTCATTCTACTGATGTGGACCATAGATGCACAGCATAGAAAATCTGGGGGGGGGTCAGCCACTAATATTAAGTTATATGATATACCTATGCAAAATAGACCGTTTTTCTATGTTATTTTCATATATCTTGACAGAAACAGCTTTTATTTAGTAGGTATATATTAAAATGAAATAAATTAAAATTGAACCGAAAAAGATGGCTCAATTTATCCTGAAGTAAAAATTCTAGCGCTAGAAAATATATGAACATTTTTTTGATTAGGCTGCCTGTAGCGCTCTATAGAGGAAATGTAAAAGCAAATTGCTGTTTTGCGTTGATTATTTTCAGACTGTCTGCGTCTGTGTCTTTTACGAAATAAATTGCTTCTAGGAAACGATGCTGCAATTTTGGCCCCACATAAATTCAGCGCTGTTTGAATTAACTGAAAATAAATTGCGTTCCTTTTGCGTAAATTCATGCTGCGTTTCAAGAATTCTAGTCTACTACTTTATGTACGTTTCACTTAAGATAACCTAATGAAGAAGCCCAAAAATGGATGCTATTTCTAAAAACGCAAGGAGCAGAATGTACTTTCGTCAAAACAGAATATGTATTTTTTCAAATTGGGTATATCTAAATTTATTCATGCATAGTTTAGGGTATAGATAGCTAAATGAGAGCTATTGCGCTTCACTTTCTTCTCTCAATATTTGCTGCAAGTTGT
>JAVLUZ010000271.1:4037923-4075524 GCA_036768485.1 Mermis nigrescens | reverse complement strand
ATCTCACTCAGCAAATGTTTTGTTTTGCATTTAGGAAAATCTAATCCCAAGCACTCTTACGGTATAGATAATTTTGAAATCCCACATGATATATCGGAGGTGAAGGATCTTGGTGTCTTAATAAGTAAAGATTTATCTTCTAGAACTCATTATTGCAAACATTGTAAAAAAAGGCATGAAATTCACAACTTGATTTGCGGAGTTTTGTTTCAAGAGATAAAACTTTTTGTTAGTAAAAATATACAACTAAGTCCGACCAATTTTGGAATATGGTTCGTCTGTTTGGAATCCTTATCTGTTATGTGACATAAATAATGTTGAAAATGTCGAAAAATTTACCAAACGAATTTTTCTGATAAAACTATCTCCTACGATGCCCGATTAAAGGAATTAGGCTTGGAGAGACTCGAATTACGTAGAATGCAAAGTGATTTATCAATGACACGCTCTATAATCAAGGATAATTTGTTACCTGTTGAAGACTTCTTCACATTTAATGTAAACTCAAATCGTGCTGTAAATTCTTGCAAACTTTACGTTAACCGTGTAAACAAAAATATGAAAATTTGAATTTGCAATCGTGTGATTTCTGTCTGGAATTATTTGCCTGGTGATATCATCTGCTCAGCTAATTCGAACATTTTTACGATGAAATTGAAACAATTTGATTTATCCATTTTTCTCAAGGGGCGTATCTAAGCGCAGTTATAATTCATTGCCTGTACGTACCCACGTGTCTTACATTTACATTTACACTACTTTCTTTAATCACTTTATTCGTTTTTTTACAATTAAATACGTGTGTTTGCAATATATTACATGAATTTCAATTATGCATTTAAATGGACATTTGTCTTTTTTCCTTTATTATTTGTATTGTAATGTGTACGTATATTTTAAATTTGTACGTGTATTTTGTAGACCGAGAATAAATCTTTCTTTCTTTCTTTCTTTCAAATTAAATAGCTATCCGACGATTCGGCGAAACACTGGCAATTGGTATAAGATTGTCAATTAGTTAGTATCGAAGGAGCCGGATTAAAAATCTGATAGGTGTGGCGGAGCATTGAGATTAACCGTTTCGACAGCGGCTATTGATATGGAAATCAGATTTCGTTTCGGCGTGGCACATTGAATCGAGCGGCTCGAAACTATTGATATACAAAATTTTATCCGGCGACTGCTGAAAGGCGTGCGACTGTCTGGATCAGCGCGGAGATCAAGGAGATAAAAGTGAGTGAGAGTGTACACTTCAGTAATTATAATAATGGTCATGTAAACCATCCGGTTTATCAATCTTTTTTTGTTAGTGTTAGTTAGAAAGGGGAAAGATTACGTATATTTTGACAAATAAGGGTGCTAGCGTCATTTTCTTCCTAAGCCTCTTCTAATATTTATTTTTTAGGCTTAGGCTTAGTATGTGCCTTCACATTGGTGCCAGGGGATGATGTAAGCCTGAGACAAATGGGGCGAAGATTGCGCCGCGCGCGACGCCCGACTGCGAGCAATTTTGCGCCCATCTTTTTCTTAGGCTTAGATCATCCGCTGGCACCAATTCCGAAACCGCACTGAGCTCAAAGATAATTTTGATTAAGGTGAGAATAGCGTTTTAATGCGAATTCAAAAGTAGGAGTTTTGAATATAAAAGTTGAAAAAAAACAGACGGAAATGAAAGTAAGGAAATAGAATTTTTTCGAAAATTTTTTTTTCAATCAAAGGCTTTTCCGTCTGTTTTTTCAACTTTTTTATGTTAAAGATACGTGCTTGAAATCGCATAAAAACGCTGTTTTTTTTTTGAAATCTGGAACATGGAGCTATTCTAGAATTCGCCCGTCCTTACCACTCGGCAAGCACAAATACAAATACAAATAAATACAAATATTTTATTTTCGTCGCACAAAAAAGAACACGATAAGAAAGGACGCATTAATATACTAATGAAATACAATTATAAATAAACATTCGATTTCATGAGATCATCTATACAAAATCACATGACTACTAAAAGCAAGAAATTATTAATTAAAGTACATTTGTACGAGATTAGTGCAAAAGACGAAGGTAGGCGCGCAGGCTAAATAAATTATGCATAGAACACTCTAGCAAATACCCCGTTAGATCAACTTGTTTCAACTGTTCACGGAGGAAGCAACACTAGAGAATCTTACAGCAGCTTCTGGGAGAGAATTCCATACGTGAATCCACCTATTGGATATATCATACCCATGAACATCAAGCCCAAAAGGAGTGCATTCACATTTCATTGAATTTTGAGCACGCGTGCTGTTTTCACAAAAGTAAAGTCGGCTTGCTGCAAAACGCACATCTACCACTCATATCTGATACATCATACACGAATCACTACGCAATCTGCGAATCTCCGAGCTATCCAATTCTAAGGAACTGAGTCTTTCAGCATAAGAAAGTCCGAAATCAATAATTTTACGTGTAAATTTCCTTTGAACATTTTCGATCATTGAAACATGAGTCTTACGGTATGGATTCAAACAGTGCTACAATACTCAGAAGCGGTCTGACGTAAACAGTAAAAGCCCTAGACATATTTAGTTTATTTTTAGAAGCAAATGATTTCGATATTAGCATAGCTGCTTAAGCTCTACGCGTTATATCATTATAGTGGAAATTAAAAATCAAGTTTACTTGACACGTAAACACCCAAATCCTTTACAGAATTTACACTCTGTTCTACAGTCAGATTCGAGAAATTCTATAAGAATGCTTAGGATTTCCAAAACCTAGATAAGTTTATTTTATTTTATTTTATATTATTTTACACAAGTTTATTTCGAGATTGTGGCAGCGATTTGTTATGTTTTTCAGTGAATTAACAAGGAAAATAGAATTATTCTAACTCCTGTTACTAATGCGTGAGGCTTAAGCTTAGCTTTATTAATGTGCATTCATATTGCTCCAATCGCTTCGCTGTTGCTTGCGGATTCACATTGATGCCAGACATCGGCTAAGCCTAAGGCATAAATGGCGAAAATTGCTCTGCTCGCTTCACTCGCTCCGCAAATTTTGCGCCATTTATCGGGATAAGGTAAAATCCGGAACTAGGACCAGGACCAGGACCGGACAAAATGGTAAATGCGGACAATCAGCTAGTGACCAGGACCAGGACCGGACTCAGGACAAATGGGTAAAATCCAGACAACAAATCAGGATCCAGGACCAGGACCGGACTCAGGACAAATGGGTAAAATCCGGACAAAACAATCAGGACAATAGAAAGAACAGGACGATGTATTAGATATGTAGGGTCGGACTGGGCAGGACCAGACAAATCGGGTAAAATCCGGGCAACCAATCAAGACAATGAAAAGATCAGGACAATGCATTAGATATGTAGGGTCGGACTAGCCAGAAGGCACGCAAGTCGTGGGGGGGACTGGAGAGGGGCCCGGACCCCCCCCCGAAAATTCAGAAAAAGCGGAAAAATAGGACTTTTTACACGTTATTTTGTGCTATTTTTGGCTTGAACCCCCAAAGTGGTGTTGGTCCCCCAAAACAGGAGGGCCAGCCACGTGCCTGCTGGCCAGTCCGACCCTACACATCCCATACATTGTCCTGATCTTTTCATTGTCCTGATTGATTGTCCGGATTTTGCCTAATTTGTCTGGTCTCTGGCCAGTCCTGACCATACGTGGGCAGCAAGAAAAATTCTGGGGGAGGGTAAGTGCAAAATTTTTGAAGGTCAAAAAATGGCCTTCAAAGTTGAGGACATGAAAAAACACCATTTTCAGACGTTTCTCTATAGAGCACTATCCATCGGCATCGAAAAACTGCCGAAAAAATGGAAAAAATTTTCCGAAAATTCGAATTCTGCGGGGGAGTATTTTGGTCTCTCGGGGGTGCATACCCCAAACTCCTCAAACTCTACGCCCAGCCGTGAGTCCGAGCTCTCACATATCTAATACATCGTCCTGATCTTTTTCATTGTCCTGATTGTTTGTCCGGATTTTACCCATTTGTCCTGAGGTCTCGGTCCTGGTCCCGGGTCCTGCTTGATTGTCTGGATTTTACCGCTTTGCCCTGAGTCTGTCCTGTCCTGGTCCTGATTGATCGTCCTCGGATTTTACTCATTTTGTCCTGGTCCTGTCCTGGTCCTGGTTCCGGATTTTACTCTTATTACCCTCATTTATCTCTAGGCTTAGCACATGCGCTGGCAATCAAATGTGGATGCACACAACTAAGCCTATATGGCTAAGACGTTAGTAATGCCTGCTCAGTCGCAGCACCCCAACTCGCTTTTATCAACATTTAAGGTAATTTCACTCGCTTATATGCTGAATATTGTGCTTTAAAAAGTTCATGCGAATGGAACCAGGCATGCAAAATCTATAAAATATGCGAACATACGCTACTATACGATTTTGCTGCAAGCAAAGTAACCGCACACACAAAAGGTATGTGCACCAGGCACAGTAGTTCCGACCCCTCAGCCCTAGAAGAGTGAGTCACTTGGATTTTCACTATTTTCAAGGTATTTGGATAGCAAAATTTACAGAGTGTTTAGCTCTAGTGGTCGTAAAACGTCTTCTTAGTTCCCTCGCCTTCTCCCCGAAATAAAATACTGGATACGGGCCTGGTTGTATGCCACCACTGAAGCCGTGATTTTATCCACATAAAATTTGGTCAAAAATAGCCTGTTGGGAGTATCATGAAATGGAATTCGTCTACCTTTCTGACTTTAAGAATGGCATTTTTACTTGGGCAGGCCCGTATCCAGGACTTTGTTTCGAGGAGACAACCAAAAGTTATTTAAAACATAAGGGGGAGCAGACGATGAATTTTAATTTGCAAATTTTGCTACCTAGATATTTAAGGCACGGTGAAAATCAATTGAAACCATGTATTTTAGGGCTGGGGGTTTGGGATGGCGCGCTCAAGCGCCCGCTAGCGAGGTCTGGGTCAAAGCTCCGGAACATTTTGTGAAAAGCACTTCAAATTTGAGTTGTAGCGTTAAATCAGCCGAATTACGGTTCTGAATCAACCCAAGAATTAGTAAAAATTCATAAGCAAATTCATAATCATCGCGAAAAAATTACTGTCATTCTTGCTTCTTCAAAAAATCTTATTTTCTGCGTAAAACCTGTGCAGAATAGAAGGCATTGATGCAAAATACGCCTTAAGTTATATAAGCAACTAAAAATAAAGCGTTTAAACCGTGCGCTTGATACTAAATAAGCTCAAACTATAATTGTGTAGCGCCGAAAATTTTTTGCGATTTTTGGCTTGCTCCCCCACCCCATTGAACACGGGCCTGTACTTGGGTACTTTGCTAAAAAATATAAATGTACTACGTATTCTGTAAAATGCATTTTCGTCAGCTCTTACCTTGCCCATATATGAGTGATCACTCTCTTATATTTGTGCGAGAGCCTTCTTTGTACATGTACAAAGATCTCCGGAAAAGTCTTTGTACGAGCAAAAATTTTTGTACATATAACGTATAGATATGCAATTGAATGTACACATTTTTACATACTCACTAGATTGTTATCCGTGACCCGCACGCTTCGCAAAAGGTGTAACTTTGTCCTAAATTCAGCTGGTTATATTAGTTCGGCCCGAAACGCCAAAATTTTCATGAGTCTTAGGTTGAAATTGCACACTTAAAATTCGACTCAGTCAAGTTAAATGACTTGTGTTACACAATTATAAATAATAAGCGGTTGCAATGTGCTGACTGAATCTCATAATAGACACCAATTTGCTTATGAATTTAATGCAACGCAAAGATAAAAGAGTCAATTTTATCTTCAAACGGCAGAAAACAGTGCAAAGTTGTTTTGATAGTTCTTTTTTCTGCATAAAATCTTTATAAAACAGTGGAAATAGATGTAAAAGATGCTTCAATCTGCACAAAGATGCTTACAGATAGATTTTGGAGTGATAAATGCCCGCGCGTGGAGCTGAATAGAGTGTAATTATGATACTCGGCGCGAAGCGCGAAAATTTTTAGAAATTTTGCTAAAAAATACTCCAAAAAACGTTAAAATTACTATTACTTTGCCCCTAAAAAGTCTTTGTACATTGTACAAAGATGGCTCCAAAAATCTTTGTACGAGCCTCAAAATCTTTGTCTCGTACAAAAAAAGACAGTGTGAGTGATTAATCTTAGATTTGTGCAGAGCACATTTACTCGCTTTACACTATCGAATATTGATTATCTTGAACTTATATTAAGCTCTAGTCGTCAGTATCGATTATTAATTTATGGATCAAGGATTCCAGCCCGGCCGGGCCACGACGCCTGCGACAAAAGTCGAGTTGATTATTTCCTGCAAGTGAGCTCAGAGTCTATTTGAAGCTTCTAGCCCCAATTGCAGCTGCTCATTTGCTTGCGCTTTAATGACCATCCGAACTCAAATCGGAAAATTATAATTACGCTGTGTGTTTTATTTTAAATTTTGTATAAGTGGCGTCAAAGTTCTAAGCTTACTTTTTAATTGTCCTGACGCAACTACATGCATATATGTATTTCCGATGCATTATTTATTAAGCGATTGTTTTCGAAGTAATAAAATGCGGCTGCAAAGTCAGTTGTAAATTTCATTCTTTGTTCACACACCCCTTTTTTTGGCAAGAACTGATTGTGATTAAGTGATGAAGTCATATTTAAATTCTAAGAGTTTAAACTTTGTATGCTTATATTTTTGCTTCAAATAGTTTTTCGATCGTCGTTTAAGCATACATACATGGACAAATGGTTCAACTTGGTTCAACCCGGTATCAACAGGAGCCAAGTCGGTATCAATGGGAAAACCTGCGAATATCAATGGAAAATTTAGAAATTCTGAACTTAAATAGAAGAAAAATTATGTAAATTCACAAAAATGACTCTTAAATCAGTCAATCAACTAGAAAATGGAGTATGAATCCAGGAAAATACCGTGAAACCATTTAAAAATCAGCTAATCAACCAATCAATCAATGACTAACCAACCGATAATCGATATAGCGTAGTTTAATTGATTCCCTCGGGTTTTTGTAAATTTGAGTTTAGATCTATACTGGTTTGCTATTGAATCAAAGCTTTAAAAATATCTATGACCTATTAACCTATTTTCGATTTGTTATTCCAGTAGGAACTATAAATGAATGTCAAGGCCTTCGCTTTTTACTTGTATTTGTGTATATGAACAAGTGGACGTCGAATGCTCTATTTTGATTTCAAGTGTTCAATTTTTTAATACAGTCGTACATCTACATGTGTGTTGTATATATTTTTAGGATGAATTTTGCATAATGATTCTAATTTTCATGAGGCTTTCATTATGTTTACATATGTTTATATACATTTGCAGTTTATCCATTTTATTTATATGTACATTTTATCATCGTATTTATATCGTATAAAAAAAGCCTTAATTAACCAGCTTATTGTCTGATTTTGTCGCTATATTCTAGACTACTTCTATAATAAATAAAGCTTTACACTACTGAGCATCCTAGGATGACATTATTGTCCAAACCGTCATATTTTAGAAATCTACGAAATCGGGATACTTTTTCGAAATCTGATCCGTTTTGCGTCGTATTTTTGAAAGAATTTGGGGGTTCTAGATTTAGCGAAGTAGGCCGAACGGAGATCCTGGACAATACTTTAAATCCGGAATTTTCCCAACGCATTCCAATCGATTACAAGTTCGAAGAGTCCCAATCGTTGCGGTTCGAAGTGTAAGGTGTAAAGTGTGCTTAAATTAGCCGAAAATTTCAGTACCTAGCTGTGAGCGTATTACCGTATTAAATTGTGATTTTTGGGAATGGAATTTGGGATTGTCGCCCCCTCCCCACCCACAAAACGTTTTTACGCCTTTCCAGGATATTTGATTTTTGAAAAAAAACGTTATCAGAAAACTTCTTGGTTAAGACTTTTGTAGGGTTATTTTACATAGTCCAAAAGTGCTCTATCATTAGTTTTTGACTCAATTAAGCTGATTTATATTTATTTCTTGAAATTTTTTGTTTTTATACGTCTGACGCTTATTATTCGTTCTGAGTTCAAAAGTGGCAAGTAGGAAAGTCATTTTCGTTTCACTATTTACCCCTAGGATTCCCGTGTAAGTGTAATGGCCTCCCTGCACCTCGGCAAAAATTTAGTATTTATGTTAATTATGAGGATTCGATAAGGGCCATCCGAATCGCCAAAAACGGCACTCAAAAGTTTGTTCCTATTGGGTCCGTCTAGATTGGGGGTTTACTGGATTTTTGGTGGGGTTCTTGACTCACACGTAGTGAGTGGGAGTAGAGGGGGGTTTGAGAGTATGCACCCCCAGAAGGCCAAATAATATTCTCCCCCAAGAAACCAAATCCCCAGAATTCAATTTTTGAATTTTTTTTGTTTTTTTCGCAATTTTTGATGCCCATATATAGTGCTCAATGAGAAACGTTGCAAAATGGTGTTTTTGCTATACCATCACTTTTAAAATCATTTTTTGACCTATGAAAAAATCTTGCGCGCGCACACACCCAACACACACACCCCCCAGAATTTATGTGCTGCCTATTTCTGCGGTCCTGACTCCCGAAAACGGTTTATTTTTTTGTATTCTGCAAGGATTTTTCTGTATGTACGAAGACTTTTTGGCACCCGTTTTTATACATGTACAAAAACGTTTCCGTGTACAAAAAAGCAGTAAATGTCATATATATGCTTCCTGGCCAAAAAATTTTTTTTTTCAAAAATGAGGGGGGTTAAAATTCTTTGGTTTAGCGGGGATGGATGCGGGACGACCGGCTTTTGCGTTTGGCATTTCCGCCACCTCCCCCTCTTATATGTATGTCAGACTCATAACTTGCCACAGTACACTGGATAAAAAAGAACATATGTGTTTACTTAGGGCCGCATGACAGAACGCGGAATAGTGCTATTCCAGGATAAAACAGTGGGATAAGAGGGCGAATAAAATATTTCGGTATTACAGAAAGCGGAATAAAGAGGGATATTCCAGGAATAAAGTTGGTATGACAGAACGCGGAATAGCGCCGTTCCGAGCGCTAACCTCGGGATAAAACGGCGACATAAAAATAAGCGGTATGACAGAAGGCGAAATAAATTATCTCGGGAATAAAAACAGCCGCTTTTATTCCGTCATTTTATACCTATTCAGAGCAGGTATAAATCAGCGGAATAGTAGTAAAAATCGTTTCTAACGCGGTCTTAAAGGGTGTAAATGTGTCGAAAAATTTTAATAAGATAGTTAATCTATTCCTGTTTATCCAGAAATTCAATATTGTTGTTCTCGCTTGTATTTACGATCAAAAAGATGCAGAAATTTTTCTATTGCGTTTGCTCCACGAGTGCAGCTCGTCTAGTTGAAGTCTTGGTAAAGAGATTTTGAAATTTTTCGATCATGCATTACTAAACACGCCGAGTGGAGTGATTTAAGAAATTAATGCAGTAAGTAATAAGTATAATCAACAAGTTGACAAAAATATTCACCATGAGTACCCAAAAAAGTAGTTTTCCATGCGCAAACTATGATAAATTTTTTGATCTCGATGGTAATGGTTTATTCTTATTTTTGTTTCCGTAGAAGCAAGCAAGCGCCTTCATTGAAACGAATTATAAAAAATTTATTTGGTAACATTCAGAAGTCTCAAGTCAATTCATGCATCAATGCACAAGCTACACGCGCACGCTACACATTAACATTGTATTTACGTCCAATGATTTCGAACGAATAACGTGACGTGTTACAGTATGCAGTAAGCGTTAGACGGGCAATCTATACACAAAGCCCATGGAATGCATATAGCTCAACCCTTGGGATAGATTCAGTTATCCCAGGAATAGCTATTCCTCGCGTATTTCGCGTTCTGTAATACCAAATTCTCTCATGCCTGGGATAGCTTATTCCGACCTTTAACCCAGGAGTAGCTATCACGAGGATAAGATTGTATTACGAGAATAGCTATTCCCGGAATAGGGCTTATCCAGGAATAACTTATTCCGCTTTCTGTCATACGGCCCTTAGTAGTTAGTACATGCATAGAACGCATTCTGTACCTTATGATATACTGTACAAACATAATATGCACAAAATGTACAAAAACTTGTGGTTATCTTTTTAAATGAACAATCGGACGTTGTATAAAATTAGTGCTCCCATAATCCCCTTTTCCCCGCGCCAACGCGCTTGTGCAATGTCGATCATAGTTTACGTAAAATGAATCTGGTGCTACCAGACGTGCACAGCATGGGAATTCTGGGTGGGGGTGGGTGGGTGAGATTTTAAATTGCTTTTTGGGCCCAATAATGGTAGGTACGCATCAAAAATACCGTTTAGCGCCCTTTGTACGAATTCAAAAGAAATCTTTGGAAACTTTTGAAAAATCGCGAATTATGAAGGGGGTGAAAAAATATCTATGGGTTGTAAATTTTTCTTGGGGCCATTGTTTGGTATATAAGTTCAGGAAAAGTTTTGCTGGCCGCAAACCGTGCTTAGGGGGCCAATAGTCTACCCTTCTAGAATTTGTCTTTATATCCTTGTCCTGCTTTATAATGCATTTTTATCATACATTATTTGGGGGTTTGGAGGGGATTCAGCATCCCCGCCCAGAAAGATTTTCACGCCTCAGAATTTGCGATTTTCTGGAAAAAAATTCAGAAATTGTGCCATTTTGAGCGTTTCTAGCCATCTGTATGCTTGAAAGTAACAATTTCACGGCGGTTCGGACCACAGATTTTTTTGTATTCGGCAAAGATTTTTCGCGATGTACAAAGGACTTTTGGGGACCGTCTTTGTACATGTACAAAGATTTTTTGGAAGACAAAAACTGCAAAAAAGGTTCGAAATTCGCTAAAATTCTCGGCGCTCCGCGCGAAAATGACCAACTGTGTGTTATATATATCTTTATAATTTCAGAAATTGCCAAATTTTTTGGCGCTTCGCGCCGTTTTGAGACGATTATTACTGATTTCTGCCTTCAGAAACCTAGAAATTGCTAAAATACGTAACCAAAGGTCGAACAACTCTGTTTTTGCCACACTAAAATCGCTACTGTACCATATTATAGTACCCAAAAATTTGTGTGTACGAAATGTACAGACTTTTAGGGACCATCTTTGTACATGTACAAACGGACCTTATTACAACAAAAAACACTGGTTCGGACCATGTACTCAGTGATGTACCTGTATGGGAGTGGGGGCTTAAGCCTTCCGTAAAATTTTGAAAGTAAGAGTGTTTTTTGCAAGGGTCTTTTCAAATGAAAAAAAAGAAATTTTAGCCCACTTTTTGAACTAATAAAAAAATTAAAAAGTTTTCGGGCCCGTTGCGCCTCATTGATTTATTTGCAACATATTTTTTGACATAATTGAAATCAAGTTTGGCTTTTCAATTTTTTCTTCTTGAATGCATTATATCTCGCTGAAAAGCTTAAAACCATTATTATTCTAGCCTATCTGCAATCATTTTTAGCTAAGTATCTACAATGAGTCGTTAACGTGTTCCAACTTCTAAGTTTTCGAAGTTTTCGTCCCTAAAATTAAAACGGCCGCTCACGATACTGCATAGACTACTTAATTTTCGACTCTATTTTCGTAAATTAGTACGAATTATTTCGATACTTACATATTCAAAATTTTATCATGTTTTTTATACGAAAAAGCCAAAAAACAGTAGTAGAGGCAAAACGTTATTTCTCGGCGATTCTCATCAACCATTATTATCTGCTGGCGTCATAAACAGAAGAAAAAATAAAAAGTTAACAAAAAAAAACAAATTCGGGCCTCTGCGGTTGTTTTGTGTTTCATTTTTGGGGTCAAAGTTCATCCCCATTCTTTCTACATTGAGGCGAAATCCAATCTATTCTGGAATTTTCTCTTTCTGATTAAATACGATCAATTTTTCGGTTTTAAAATAATAATTTTTTTCAATTATATAGATAATATTAAATAAACAACACTACGAGCCTTTTTACATTTGATGGACGATTCGCTGCCTGTACTAGACGGATTTTAATCAAAATCCAAAAAACCAAAGATTAAAAAATGTTTAGAAAAAATATCAGAAAACTATCAAAATCTTATGACCATACCTGGGCAATGGCTGACAGTTCTCCCGTCCAACTTCCCGCAAGAAGGGTGCGTTTGGGTCCATAGACTTCTGAAAAAGGTTGGGTCTGTCCCTGAAAAAAGGTGGGTCCGTGCCTGGAAAAGGTGCGGTCGTTCAGCTTAATAAGTGGGTCAGTCACTGAAAAGATGTGGGTCCATCCATGACAAAGGTGTCGAACCTAGCATTTCCTTAAATTATCTCCAAACATTTCCTCCCTGTACAAAACATAGCCTTTCACCCCGTCCAACTTTTGGTTTGACCCGTCCTGGTGATGGGCCGATATGGGGCATTGCCCAGGTGTGCTTATGACCCTTTAATTTATCTAGAATCTGACGTATCTGTCTTGTTTAATGCTTGAAGATTTTATCAAAGTTATGTAAATTATGAAGGAGTTTCCGGGCTAAAATATTTGTAGTAAGAATAAATTTCTTATTCTCAAATTTTGTTTTACTTTTTGATTTTGTTCTTTGATTTTTTAAAAATAATTTCTCGAGAGTTTTCCAGCTTTTTGGGGCATCTTTTTCGAAAATTTCTAGTCGAAGACGGCCCTTTCGGGTTTTTTAAATATTTTTAGCCGAAAAGTGAGCCATACAGATGTTCAAGGTCAAGTTGGCCAGGCAGGGGTAAAATCGAGATTTTGGGGCCAGGGAGGGGTTAAATCCAGGATTTTTGTAGTAAACTGAGTTTTTAGCTATTTTTACATCAAAATCGCTTGAAAGTACTATTTTTGTCTCAAATTGCTCAAAATTACCAAGTTTTTAGCCTCTTCAGCAGGTGTTAATACCATACATGCACAGCATGGGAATTATGGGGAAGGGAGTGAAATTTTGAAGTGTCTTTTTTGGGTCCGAAAATGGTGGTTATGCGTCAAAAACATCGTTTTTCAGCGTTTCTGACGATGCTCTATCTTTTAAGAGCAAAAAACAAAAAAAATTTCGAAAAAAATTAGTAAGTCGGAACAAATTGAACAAAATATAGTCAAAATATGAGTATAATGGCACGCACGAAGCGCCCAAAATTTGTACTTTTGGGCTATAGATAGCTAAAAACGCTTAGAAAAAGGCGCGAATGCGCCGAAATGAGATAATTTTATGTTCTATAATCTTTATAATGGCAGAAATTGTATTTGGAATGGAAAAATGTTAAATTTTTTCGCTCTGCGCCGTTTTAAGACGATTCTGCGTGATTTTTGCCCCCAGAAAACCAGAAATTAGCTAAAATACACTACCAAAGGTGGACTAGGTCTCTTTTAAGCAAACTAAAATCGCTACCGTACCATATTATACTAACCTAAAATTTATGTGTACAAAATGTACAAAGACTTTTAGGGACCATCTTTGTACATGTACAAATGGACCTTGTAAAAAACACTGAATCTATCTACTGTTGCTATGCTTTATTTTTTAATTGACTTGTAATCCATTTTTTCAGCTTTGCTCATCATTCGTTGATTTATTGAGTAATTATTATGTGAATATGAGCTTGTCTTATTTATTGATTAACGTTTTTCAAAATTTGTTCACTTTGATAGTCTGGTCTATTTTTGTATTATATTTAATTCTATTACTTATTTGTTTCGCCATGAAACACGACGCATTATAATCATCAGATTTATTTTAGATGATGCGTCGCGAGCGCCGCGTTTTGTCTATAATGCGCTATCATCTCTTTTTTATTATTATAGGATATTTATCTGTATCATGCCGTTAATATGGCGGTGCGGACAGCGCAATTTAGCTATTGTGACAAAAGAGTGATTTATGTATCTTTTTAAAAGATTTTCTTTTTCTAAGTAGCCAAACATTTTCTTACTGTATTCAACCTTTTTATCTTCCGCGCGCCTATAATTTTTAAACGTATTCGTAGGATATTTTAGAAAAGCTCGTCAGAAACGTTTTAGCCTCAACGAGTGAGCGAACATGTTACTCAGTCACGTAATCTGTCAAAATACTTTAATCTAAAACCGTACAAAGGCTGACGTATTTTGGAGTCAACAGTCTTTATCGTAAACAAGTAAAGCGAGAACTCACATATACCAAACTAGGAGAAGCGAATTAAAACTAGGGCCGCAGTCAACGCTCTAACAAAGCATAAGCTCCTCGAGGCAAGCTAAATTAAGAAACTAAGTAAAACTTCGAATAAGAATGACGAAAGCTCCGATCGAAGGTGGGACGAAGTTAGCAAAATAGTTAGTTAGTAACGCGATCAGAAATCAGAGGCAGCCGGATCTGATTGGAAGGAGCGAGTAAATTTTAGCGAACTGAATAATCGGACGTTATAAGAGTTGAACAGTTTTTCGGAGCTAAGGAGCGTAATTTAAGCGTTAACAATTGAGACGAGCAAATGACATGTCTAACCAGTAAATGATTCGCGTTTCGTAACTTATACATTCAAATTAACGTACTTGCCTATTTTTTTGTTTATTTTCTCTCCTAATAAAGCATCAAAACCTAATCGGCTCTTTTCTTTTGTTACCAAGGCGTAACACTATTAATAGCGCCAACAAGAGGGAAGCGCGCACGTGAATGCCGGAAGCGCGCACGTGAATGCCGGAAGTGCGCACATGAATGCCGCTCTATATTCAGGCGAGTGCGCGCACGTGAATGCCGTTCTATTTTCAGACATGTGCGCGCTTCCGGCATTCACATGCGCGCTTCCTTCTTGTTGGCGCTATTAATAGCTAAATGGCGCCGTTCTCATCGCCAGATTAACGGCATGATACAGATAAATATCCTGTAATAATAAAAAAGAGGTGATAGCGCATTATAGACGAAACGCAGCGCTCGCGACGCATCATCTAATATAAATCTGACTATTGTAGTGTGTCATGTTTCATGGCGAGCACTGTATACTATTTTTTTACTTGTTTAATCTAATCTTTGTTCTCAAATTTCAGCTATGATTCAGACGCAAACTCGCCGGATCTCAAAAGACAGGTATATCATCCGGTGTGTAACTATTTGAAGGCTCAAAATTCGGGGATGGAGGGTTAGCAGGCACGTAGCTGGCCCTCTTATTTTGGGGGGGGGACCAACACCAATTGTGGGGGGCACAAGATAACGTGTACAAAGTCTATTTTTTCCGGTTTTTTTGCAGAATTTTGGGGGGGTCCGGACCCCCCAGTCCCCCACAGCTACGAGTCTGAGGGTTAGCCCGCTATTTTTAGATCGTCGAAGTTAATGACTATTTTTTGACGAAAGGAGCAAGAAGACCTCTTAAAATGGCAAAAAAACGTACGTTTTTGCTAAAAGCGGATGGGGGGACGTTCTCCTTACGAAATTTGAACAATAAATCTCGTTTTCTCAACGTAAAGCATGTCAGGATCATACATGATCTTGGCGAGAGACCATAGATCCCCTGAAAAATTTACAACCGTCCCCCTTTGCAAAATTTATTCACCCTTCTGCCTAACCAACTCTCCTAGAATAGGCTGTTTCTTGAAATTTTCAGAAGAAAAATTTTCAAAAATTTGTCGAAAAGAGATGCTTTTTTTGCTCGTTTTCAGCTATCTATTTGCACAAAATTGCGAAATTTTCGGCGCTTTGCGCCTATAATTCTCATGTTTTGACTATATTTTGTAAAAGTTGTTCCGACGTTTTGGATTTTTTTGACACTCTTCAAATCGCCAGCGATTAGGTCTTGAAAAAGCGTCCCCAAATAATCACAATCGCTGCTTTATTGTTCAAATTTCGTGGCGAGCAAAGTAAATGATTTTGTGGATGGGGTCTCGCCCCCAGAAAAGTTTTAACCCCCCTCATTTTTCCATCCCCCAGAATTCTTAATTTTCCAAAAGTTTCCGAAAAATTCGTTGAAAAGATGGCTGTTGGAAACGTATTTAGCTATCTATATTTGCTCAAAAGTGACAAAATTTCGGCGTTTCGCGCCATATACTCATTTTTGACTATATTTGGCACATTTTTTGTCGGATTTTTTGCCAATTAGTCTTTGTTTTTATGCTCTAGAAAGGCAGGGCATCGTCAGAAATGCCGAAATCGATGTTTTTGACGCGGATCTATCATTTTCGGACCTAGATTTAACGGCTAGAGGTTTTGGAAGTGGTTGGCTACATTTTGTGGAGACTTATATATATATACATATATATAATGGCTTTATATTTTTCACTGAAAAAGTCAGCAAAACAACAAAAATTACCTAAAAATTCTAGTTTCTACCTAAAATCGTGGGGAGTAACAAAATTTTTACATAATTCGAGGGTGGCTTACTTTGATTGGGGAATCACATATCTCATTAATTAGTTTCGCAGATTTGAAAATTTTCGACAGAATTATTTATTTTTTACTTTTTTCGATTTATTTTTAATTTATTCTTTAAAAACTCTCCGCCGAGTTTTTTACTAAGGATTCTTTTTCGTTTATTATTAATTTTGCAAATATATTTGAAAATGTGAAAATTCAAAAGCTCAATTATAGTAATTTGACATTTATCGCTATCCTAAAAAGAGTAAAAGAAACACCAAAAGCATCGAGTCTGGTCATTATGCTTAAAGTTTAAATAAAAAATTCGAAAAGGAAATCATATTGTTTAGCAACAGAATTGGCGACTTTTCTGAAAGTTCCCAAAAATTTTCTGAAAATTTGTAGAAAAGATGTTTTTTTAAGCGTTTTTAACTATCTATTTGCTCAAAAGTGCCGAATTTTCGGCGCTTCGCGCCATTATTTTCATGTTTTGACCATATTTTGTTCAATTTGCTCCGACTTTTTGGTTTTTTTCGAAATTTTTTTGTTTTTATGCTCTTAGAAATATAGAGCATCGTCAGAAACGCGGTAAAACGATGTTTTTGGTGCTACCTACCATACATGATTTTGGGGGGTTTAAAAGGGGTTCCGGTCCAACCCCAGAAAATTTTTCACCCCCCCCACAAAAATTTTTTCACCCACACCCAGAATTGACGATTTTTTGAAAGTATTCCAAAAAATTTTCTAGAAATTTGTAGAAAAGATGTTCTTTTAAGCGTTTTTAGCTATCTATTTGCTCAAAAATGTCAAATTTTCGGCGCTTCGCGCCATTATACTCAAGTTTTGACTATATTTTGTTCAATTAAATTTTTTTCGAAATTTTCCTTGTTTTGTGCTCTAGAGAGGTAGAGCAACGTCAGAGATGCTGAAAAACGACATTTTTGACGTGTATGTCCATACATAACTATTTCTGGGCCCAAAAATGGCACTCCGTAATTTCAACCCACAGATTTCCATACTGTGCATGCGTGTATGTAATGTTCAAATTGTCTTATGCTAAAAAAGTGATCTGAGTTCGCCCTCTGCCTAATACTTGAATTCTAGCCCGCCTGAATTTCGGCCGATTCTTCAATGTTGGCTTTATTTTTTTTAGAATTACATACGCATGTATTGAATTGTTTTTTGTTTATTTTTTTGCTTAAAAATTTGGCCTTTTCCCATTGTTTTCCAAAATTTTAACGGGCTATTTATTTAATTTCCATTCGGCGTGGTTTTAATTTTTACGCTTCCTTCGGATTTTTTTTTGTTCAAATTCACTCGCTCTAAAATTTGCTATGAAAATTTGACATTTTTCCAAATTATTAGAAAGTTTTAAATTTTCAAAATTTAACATCGTTTTTTCGGAGAAATTTTTAAAAATGACATGGATTTTTTAGGATGATAAATATATAAATAAAGATACTAAACTAAAATTTGTCTTCCCAGTCTAGAAATTTTAATGTTCTATCAGATTAGCCTTGCTTGTGTTGTAAAGCGTTCTGAAAAGCATCCGTAAAATTGAAAAAAATAATTTTACGATATTTGACAATATTTACGTATTTCATCGAGAAATTTTTTAAATTAAATTTTTCGTTTTTTAAGCCCGTGGTCCGTAAATTTATTCATGCAATTATCTTATTCATTAAATCAGATAAACTGAATTAAATATGTTTGGAACGACCAAGATTTATAACCGTCTAATAAATCTTGTAATCTTTCTGCAAATCTTTTCTTTAATATTTTTTAGAAAATTTTTTTCTGGAATTTTCATTCAATTTTCAATCATTACCAATTTTAAATTTTTCGCTGTTTCTAGAAAGCAAAGAAATTAAAAATGTATATTTTCTCAAAATGAGTTACTCTAGGATAAAAATTCTGGTGGGGGAGGGGGGGGTTGTAAACACCTGGGCAATGCCCCATATCGGCCCATCACCGGGACGGGCTGAACCAAAAGTTGGACGGGGCGAAGGGGTAACTTGGACGGGGCTATATTTTGTAGAGAGAAAATTTTTGGAGATAATTTAAGTAAATGCTAGATACAGTATATCATGATCAGTTTGCAAAACATGCACAGGAACCATCTTATTACACTGATCGACACTTTCTCATGGATGGACCTACCTTTTCTAGTGACCGACTCACTGATTAAGCTTCGGAATCGACCCGCCTTTTCAGGCACGGACTCACCTTCTTTTTCAGGGACCGACCCACCTTTTCAGGGTTTAGGGACTCACTCACCCTTTTGGCTGGAAGTTGACGGGGCGAACCGCCAGGTGTGGTTGAAACTAAAAAGTGCCTATTCTGGGCCCAAAAATGGTTGAGTATAATGGCGCGGAGCACCAAGAATTTCACACTTGTCAGCAAATATGTAGATAGATAGAAACGCTTAAAAAAGCACCATATTTTCCACAACTTTTGAAAAGTTTTTCAGGAACTCCCAAAAAAATCGCCAATTCTGGCTGGGTGAAAAAAATTTTTTGCGGGGGGGGTTGAAATTTCTTCTAGGGGAGGGGTGAATCCTCCCAACCCCCTAAATCATGTGGAGTATGTAGGTACGCACCGAAAACATCGTTTTTCAGCTTTCTGACGATGCTCTATCTTTCTAGAGCATAAAAATGAAAAATTTTCGAAAAAAATCAGGAAAAAGTCGGAACAAATTGAACAAATTTTTAGAAAATTTTTGGAATCTTAAAAACAATCGCCAATTCTGGGGGGAGGGGTGGAAAAATTTTTGCTAGGGGGGACGAAATTCCTCCCGGAAAGGTGAAATCCTCCCAAACCCCCAAGATCATGTATGATTACATATGTAAATAGAAGGGTGGCTTTATTGCTACAGTATGATTTGATTTATGCTTTTCGAATTTTTAATCTAAAGTTCAAGCATAATGACCGAACTCTTGCTTTTGATGTTGCTTTAAGTCTCTTTACGATAGCGATAAATATCAAACTACTCGTAAAATTCATTATGGTGCGCTTTTTTAAATCTCAAAATATACTTGCAAAATTAATAATGAAAAAGAATTCTTAGTTAAAAACTCAGCAGTTTTTAAAGAATATATTCAAAAATAAATAAAAAATAAAAATTAAAGTAAGTCATAAAATTCTTCAGATTTTGAAAATATTTCAAATCTGTGAGACTGACCGATGAGATATGTGATTTTCCATATCGAAGCTAGTCGCCATCGGATAATATAAAAATTTCCTTACTCCCTGCGATTTTAGGCAGAAAATAGCGTTTTTATGTAATTTTTAGTGTTTTTTACACATTTTTTAATCAAACGTAGAAAGCCATTAAGTCTCCGCAAAACTTAGCCAACCACTCCCAAACCCTTTAGCCGTTAAATGCTAGGACGAAAATGAGGATGGAAAGGATCCGCCACAAGACATGCAGAGCATAGGAGTTCTGGGAGGAGGATGTGAAATTTTAGGATGCCATTTTGGGCCCTAAAAATGGTGATATACGTGTCAAGAACATCGATTTTAGGCATTTCTGACTGATGCCTTGCCTTTTCTAGAGCATAAAAACAAAACAAATCGAAAAAATTTGAAAAAATACCAAATATAGTCAAAAATGAGTAGTAAATGGCGCGAAACGACGAAATTTTGACACTTTCGAATAGATAGATAGCCTAAAAACGTTTACAACAGCATCTGTTCAACGAAGCTTCCGGAAACTTCTGAAAAATCAAGAATTCTTGGGGGATAGAAAAATTGGCGGCGAGGGGGGTAGCTGGAAACTTTCCTAGGATCGAGACCCTACCCGCAAAATCATTCACAGTGCTCGCCACGAAATTTGAACAACAAAGCAGCGATAATGTGTCTTTAAAAACGCCTTTTTCACGACCTAATCGCCGCAGATTCGAAGACTATCCTGACTACACATGCCCAGCATGGGAATTCTAGAGTTAAATTTATAAAGAGGCGTTTTTCGGTTCAAAAATGGTAGGTGCGCGTCAAAAGCATCGTTTTTCAGCTGTTTCCGACAAGCCATATCTTTCTAGATCATAAAAACGTAAATTTCGTTTAAAAAATCATAAAACGTAGAACAAATTTAACAAATTATAGTCAAAACCATACATGATCATGCGGGGTTTTGGTGGGGTATTCACCCCCCCGCAAAAAACTTTTCACCTCCCGCAAAAAAAATTTTCACCCCAGCCAGATTTGTCGATTTTTTAGGAATTTACAATAGTTTCCGAAATTTTCCCTAAAATTAGCATAAAAAAAAGTTTTTTAAACATTTTTAGCCATCTATTTGCTCAAAATTCTCAATTTGTCAAGGCTTTGTTTCATATAATTATGTTTTTCACCTGAATATTGATGCATTTTTTCGATTTTTTTGAAATATTTTTCTATGTTTTTATGCACCAGAAAGATAAAACATCGTCTAAAACGCCAAAAAAGATGTTTTTGACGCGTTCCTATCATTTTTGGCCCGAAAATGGTACTTCAAAATTTCACCCCCACCCCCCCCCCGCAGAATTCCCGTGCTGTGCATGTCTGGTCAAAACATGAGTATTATGACGTGAAGCGCGGAATTTTCGCACTTCTGAGTAAATAGATAGCTATAAACGACCAAAAAAGCAACTTTCGACGAATTTTACAAAATTTACTTGTTTATTTTAAAGAAATAGCCAATTCTATGGGGTTAGATGAAAAGGGTGAAAAAATTTTGGCGGGGGTTGAAAAGTTGTCTGGGAAAAGGAGAGTTTTTGGGAGGGGAGGCTATTTTTCGAATTATTATTTTGTGTCGTAATCTAAGTTTCTGTATATTTTTTAATTATTTCGGAGTAAAAAAACTTTGCGTTTTCTAAGACGAAATCGATGATTTTTTTATCGATTATGTATTTTATTATTTTGTGGAATAAATAATTTTTTATTATGTAATTTTTACCATTTTTTGGCGGAATCGATGATTTTTATTGACTATATATTTTCGTTTTAATGTTTTGTATACATTTTTACTCATAATTTTTTGTCGATCTTTTTTATTCATCTTCGATTATTGCGCTTTATTATATTCGTTTTAGTTTGCTAGTTATTGTTGTATTATTAATTTTTTTGCGTTTTTTTTCTATTTGTTCAAATATTTTGGAAAGAGTTGGATCAAAATTTTAGGACTTCCTCGGTCGCCTGGAATGTACATTGGGTGAAATTGTCGGGGCTAAAGGGTCAAAAATTCAGCGCAATTTGACAGGGTTGCCGGGTCAGGGTTGTGGCACGATAATTATTTCGGCCGAAGAACTGGAAGCATCGAAGGTTGGCTGATTGCCAAAAAATTTTACACGTGCAACCGTAATTGACAGTTTTTTCCCAGATGCAACCACGCATCCTCGTTTGTTTACAAAATTATTTAATACTCCATTCCGGCTTTAATCGGGCTTAAGCCTAGCTTAAACCCCGCTTAAGTTTAAATTTAGGTGGGCCATACGCCAGATCAAAACTGCATTTAAATTTTAAATTTTATTCAAATCTGCTGAAATTTTAAATCGGGACGAGGTTCTTATGCAAATTTCGCTGTTTACACATTCCTTGCGATTTTGGGCTGCTGGCGTAATCAGCCGGGAAATTAGACAGATTTGCCAAATTGCTTAATATTCTAATATTTCCGTTTTGCTTGATTTTATTCTATTTACATTTCGCTTAATCCCTATTAGCCAGGCACGTAGCTGGCCGTCCTATTTCGGGGGGGGGGCAACACCAATTTTGGGGGGCTAAGCCGAAAAAGGCCAAAAATACAGCACAGAATAACGTTTAAAAAGTCCTATTTTCCGATTTTTCTGAATTTGCGGGGGGGGGGTTCGGACCATAGATGCACAGCATGACCGATCTGCGGGGGTTCAACCAGTCTGCAAAAAGTCAAAAAATAAAGCTTTTTTGGGCCAAAATGACCTAAAATACTGGTATAAATGCTTAAATGGCGTTAAAACAACGTTATTACACAGTTTCTCATCGATTTGAAGCACTTTTGAAGAAAATTTCCAATTTTCAACCGTTTTTGACCTTGATTTTGATTCATTTTCTCAACAAAATTTCCCATGTTTCCATTCCGGGGGGTCAGGACCCCCAGCAAACCCCGCACGTGCATGTCTGGTCCGGACCCCCCATTCCCACTAGAGCTACGTGCCTGCTATCAGCTCAACCGACTTCCAGTCGAGCCAATAATAGTCGAGCGCGTAATTCGAGTGAATTTTACTGATTAAAAAAATAATGAAGCTCAATTTTCCCAATAATTAAAAAATTCTCGATTTTTCTCTACAAAATAAACCAAAAGTAATCTAATTCACTGAAAACGCCCCATGTTTTAATTTTTTTGAATTTAAAAAATTCGGGTAGCTGTAAGCGTACATATAAATTATTTAGTGTTATTCTAATGCGTATACCTCTGATTGACTATGTACTTTAGTGAATCATCTGGTTTTATGAGTATTTTAAAATGTTTTTGCAGCAGCTTCAAAATTTGTTAAGCGCCTTTGAGTCATTGTAAGGAGTTTTTTAGGTGTTTTAGCTTTGAATTTAGTTCCAGAATGATTTACAATGTTTTTGCATTTTTATGGCGATAATTAGTTTTTATGTAAAAAACGAGATTGATTTTCTTGCTACACAGACTGAAGTATTAGCAAACGGTTTACACTTTTCGGAGCTTTATAGGAGATACTGTAGTCATTTACGAAAAATTTTTAATCGCTTGAAAGAAGTGCGTTTTGTAAGATTCTACATAAATTTTAATTTGAATTCTTTCCAATTTAAAAAAATCAATATGTGAAAAAACGGAGGACGTCTTATATTAAAAACAGTGAATCGTAAAGTAAGCAGTGGCGGATATAGGATTTTCCTAGGGGGGGCGAGGTGCGGTACCCCTAAGGGGGGAGGCGGAACCCTGACTTGGGCGGAAAAATTAGCCGTTTTGACCCGAAAATCGCTAAAAATCGCTCAAACATCCTTAATTTTGCGCTTCGTTCTGGGCCGAAGGGGACTTGGGCGGCCGCCCCTCTAAATCCGCCCCTGAAAGTAAGGAATTTTGAACTGACACTCTTCAAAAAGGATTCTGGGAAATTTTTATGTAAATTTCAATTATTACTCATCCAATCAGGAGATAATCAGACGTTTAATGGTTCAAAGTTTTTGAGGGTCAGTCGTCGATTTTTAGGGGAGGTAAACATACCTGAGCAACAACCAATGCTCCAGCCCGTCCAACTATGGGCTCTCAAAGGCTAGTTGGTCCCAATTTGGGCGGAAAATGGGTTAAAAAAGACAATTTTCTCTAATTTTTTGCTGTTTTCGCACATTTTTTTTTAAAATTAGCCCATCCAAATGGACCCTTCAGCCCGTCCAGCTTTGGTGTCAGCCCGTTCCATGGACGGGCTGGGATGGGCTATTGCCCGGGTGTGGAGGTAGGTAAATGACCTTCTTTTGCCAAAAATGGGGGAATAAAAATTCAAATTTATTCAAATTTAAATTTAAATATGAATACATACTTGATGAAAGTATAAATTTTGACCTTTAAAAACTTTAAATAATTAAGCAAAATTTGAATTGACTTTTTTCAAATAAATTATTGATATTAAGCGAGAGCTGTTAAGTTAAGCATAAAACTTGTGTACATAATTGCTTAAAGAAGTGCGTGTAATTTTGGGCATTAATTAAGTTTCGATTTAAATATTTTTGGAACAGAATTCTATTTAATATTTTTTTAATTATATGTAAATTTAAAAAAAATAATTATCATCCTGATTGAGAAAGATTAGTCAAGAATTATAATTTTCTTCACAATATCCAGCGACGCCGCGTTTTTAGCAATTTTTAAAGTAGAAAATATGAAAATTAGTGTTTGCTCTACAGTGCTCGCCATGAACGTTGACGCTCTAATATGCTTAACAGGATGATAGAGCTGGTCGAAGGATATATCATTAACCCGTCGATCATGCGTTGAAGGAAATTGACCGTTGTGCTAAAAGTACATCCTTTGAGCAAGCTCCATCATCCTCTGAAGCATGTTAGAGCGTCAACATTCATGGCGGAGTAGTGTACTATCTCAACAATACATTTATTACATTGTAAAATTATTCGTTATTTATTATATTATGGAACTTTAAAAAAATTAGATTTAATTAAAAAATTTGAAAAATAATTGATAAAATTAAAAAAATAACGTCGATTATGTGCAACGTGCCATATTAAAATTAACTTATTAAATTAATTAATAAAATTTATTCGAAAGATTAAATTAAAAGATTAGAAAATTTATTGAATTTATGTAAATCGTCCGTACATCTAAAAAAATTTAAAACAAACGGTCTAAAACTATTCAAACGCCGCATAATGGGTCAAAATGAGCAATAAAATCTTTAAAAAAATGTTTTCTGTGTCCTTTTTTAGGAAATTTTTTCGATGCAATGGCGCGGCGAGAAGCTGGACAAAAAGGATTTTTTCGGCAAATCCGACCCGTTTATTCAAATTTATAGAATCGACGACGATGGCAGGTAATCACGCCTTGTTTACTGTAGCCCCGCGAATTTGCGGGCGCTTTGCTTTTTTTGCAAGAAGCCAACATGAAAATGAAAGAATAAACTTTGATAAAAATTAAGTCGAAAATTTAATTTAGAAAAAAATCATTAAAAATAGAAAATTATATTCAAATCAAAAATGCCAGAGAGGATAGAAAAAGCTAAAAAGTTTGTTTCTCGATTAGACCATCGTATCATTTTTTGGCAGGCATCCAAGATTGGTCAGACAAAAATCTATAAAAAGTATTCACTAGCAATGAATGCCAAAATAAAATTTTTGAAGTAAATGTCCAAAACTGTAGGTACATACGATTTTTATTAGTAGAAAGGATAGAAAAGCTAGCATTTCGTTGGGAATTTTCGGGCAAGTGGGTAGAAAGTGCGTACGCCGATAAAAATCATGTTCCCGTGAATTATAAGTAATTTAAATTAAAATTAAATATTATAATTAAATATTGACTCATATTATAATGATACAGGGCGGCTCAATAAAAAACATACATACGTTTTTCATTGATTTTATTATTTTTATTATTATTTTTATTCATAATTTTTTATTTATTATTATTTTTTATTGTCTTTTATTTTTTATTCAAGAAAAACGTCCGTATAACTTCTCCTGTACTTAACTGATTCAAATGCGGTTCGTTTTTTTAAACAGCCTATGACCTTTGCAAGAATGCTGTAGAGTTTTACATATGCTAATCTAGCTGTTAATACTAATATACTAATACTAATACTTTATTCGGAAAAAACACAAGGGTAAAACAAAAAAAAGAAAGTAAGAAAAAAAGTCGCAAGGGAAAATAAAATAGCATAGTGTAAAATGCGGAAGTTAAAATTAAGATTAAAATTAAAATTGAATTAAAATTTAAAATTAAGCGGCCTTCCAACAATTCGCGGAATAAGCGCATAAAATAAGCCATCTTTATATCATCAAACCCATCAATTGAAAAAGATTATTGAACGCGGTCTGATGCAATTAAAATTGTTTATTTACAGTTGTCGCCATGAAAGATGGCGCGCTATCACCCTCAGATTTATAATAGACTGGTTGCGTCGCGAGCGCCGCGTTTCGTCCGTCATGCGCTATTATCTCTTTTTTATTATTATACGCCATTAATCTGTATCATCCCGTTAATCTGCCGATGCGGACGGCGCAATTTAGCTATTAATAGCGCCAACAAGAAGGAAGCGCGCAGCGTGAATGCTGGAAAGCGTGCACGTGGATGCTGGAAGACGCGCACGTGAATGCTGGAAGCGCGCACGTGAATGCTGGAAGCGCGCACGTGAATGTCGTTCTATATTTAGGCGAGCCATGATTAAAATCAATATTTTTGCAAGCCGGCGACGGACGATGAAGAATTTTGCAGAAAGGTACGCAATACAGAGCGATGTACGCAGCTCTGATTGAGGAGTTTTTAAGCATTTCGAATTGATTTATAAAAAACCTCTAAAAATGCTATTGACCTTTTAAGATGACTTAATATATAAATAATAATTATTGGAGCAGTGCTCGGCTTGCAAAAATATTGATTTTAATGTTGGCTCGGCTAAATATACAACGACATTCACGTGCGCACTTCCTGCTTGTTGGCGCTATTAGCCTTTAGTGCGCCGTCCGCATCGCCAGATTAACGGGATGATACAGATTAACGGCGTATAATAATAAAAAAGAGATAATAGCACGCCGATGGGCGAGGCGCGGCGCTCGCGGCGCGCGCAAATATTACTGAATTCTGAGGGTGATCACACGTCATCCTTCGTGACGACCATACTTGCTTGTTTATTTTTTTATATTATAATGATTGGTAAGCCAGTGCGGAATAACTGCGCTTTTTTATAAACTTGTTGCATTCACACATCAATATTTTTAAAATTGCAAGCAGTTGCCGAAATGTGCGACCTTTGGTTTACAGATCGATCATTTTGCGGTAGCTGAGAACGCGATGAAGCTAATTATTTGAATGATAACTAAATGATAGGGCTTAAGAATACAAAAAAAGTTGTGTTAAGCTGCCGTAGAATGCAGGCACGTATTTCCGGGGGGTATGGGGTGTTAGGACCCCCCAAAATTCGGAAAAACAGGACTTTTTTTATTTTTGCTATTTTTGGCCTTCATGGGCTTAGTCCCCCCAAAATTTATGCTGGTCCTGCCAAAATAGGACGGCTAGCTAAGTGCCTAGTGAAGTGCTGCAAAGTTACAGGGCAACAAAGGCAAGTAAATGCTTCTGACAGATGCTTTCGAGACTTTAAAACGAATTTTATATAATTGTCTATATCCTTTGAATACATCAATTATTATGACTATTATTTTACCATCTTCGTGAGGAAATATTAAGGCTTTCATTAGAACAAACTGCGTTCAATTTGCTTCTGTTGTAAAGGAGCTATTGTGCCGTAAACGTTAGCTTTTACGCAATTTAATCTGCAAATGCTAGAAAAAACGACATCTGCTTAATTTAGTGTAAAGCAACAACAGCTCAAGTGGCATCAATATAACTCCACAGCATTCTGCAGGGGTCATAGGTTCTTAGGTAAAACAAATCGTATTCAAATAGGCTAAATATTAGAAGCTATAAGGACCAATACGCGGCTCGTTTTTTATTTACCAGTATGTGTACTTTGTACATACAGTACATAAGTCGTATGAAAATAATAGAAATCGTAAATTGTGCTGAGTGATCAACAAAATTTTTTCTTATATTTATACTATGTCTTAGTGTAGAAAAAGTTTTATGATCTTGCGAAGTATGTTTCTACAGTAAGTCGATACAAAATTGTAGAACTCACATATGTATGTATTAAGCTCAGTTCTGAACAAAAATTAAGTCGTTGTAAACTTTGCATCGTGTCTTACTTTATATAATAAGCTTGTTTATGCAAACTTTACATTTTGGCTTACTGTGGAATGAGCTCCTCTATTCTAACATGGTAATATGTCTTACTGTAGAATATGTAAGCTTGTTTACGTAGACATCGTGTTGTTTAGAATTAGCTTCTTCATGCAAGCCGTACAATGTGTATTTCTCTAGAATGACCTTTTTCGTGCAAACTTTACAATGTGCCTCACTGCGGAAGGTCTTACTTTAAAATAAGCAGTTTGTGCAAACTTTTGCATCATGCTAATTGCAGAATAGGCTTCTTTATTCTAAGTTTACACTGTATCTTCTTAGTACATATGGATAACCTTTTCATTCATTTTCATCTTATTTGTACGTATCTGTTTTATTAAATGCGTTTAGTTCAAGCGAGATTGACTCTTGTGTACGTATGACGTCATTAATTATGTACTTTATTACATGACACATGAAAAATATGCAAATAAAATATATGTAATTATCTATTATTTTATTATTAATTATGTACTTGTTACATGCTTACATAAGTTATTCATTGATTGTAAATAGCTAATAAGCGATTGCGCAATTTACATAGTAAGTATGTATGTATGTATGTATGTATGAACATGTGACAGCGTATGGGGGATCCCCACCCGAAGTTGATTCCCCCTATCCTCCCGCAGAAGACAGAAAATTTCTGACCCCCCTCCCCCGATTTTTGGGAAAAAATTGAATTTTTCGGCCGTTTATCGGTGTTTTTTGGCCGTTTTTGGCCAAAAATTAAAGATCAGCAACCCCCTTTCCTTTAAAATTGCTGTGGACCACTCAACCAAATTTTAAAGCCCTCACAAGTTTGTATATCTGACATATATTTTGTACGTAATTCAGAGCACATCACATTGTAGTACAGATTTATGCATTGGAATTTATTTCAATTGTGTTTGCTTAACTTTTTCGCTTTTTCTCCGAATGAAATCTGTTAATGTAATGATTTGTAAAACATTTGATTTGACTGTTTTTGTTGAAACATTAATTACAACATGGCTTGGTAAAGTCACGCATATTTTAGATTTAAATTTGATAATAAATTACATTGGCCCATAAATTATCGTTATTTATTTTATGTACATATATACTATATTATTTTTCGCAGTGTAAAGATTTTATATTCGATAAATTAATTTGCATAAAATAGAATAATGGTTTAAATTTAATTCTTTAAATTAATTTAGCTACTATTAATTACTGAATTGATTACTAATTCAATCAATGATTATACTAATACATACTAATTCATTATATGTATACGTTTTATTTACCTGCTGTCCATTATAAATATTTATTGTTCAATAATTGTTCATCATATTTTAATTAATTATCTACTAGTAAATCATAATTTTGAATTCACTGTTAATAATATTATTGTTGTTTTTATTATAATTATTTGTGTCGTCGTCGTTTTGATTATGTTTATTATTATTATTGTTATTACTATTATTAGTACTATTATTATTATTAGTACTATTATTATTATCATTACTATTATTATTATTATTATTATTATTATTATTATTATTATTATTGTTATTGTTAGTATTATTATTAATATTATTATCATTATTGTTGTTAGTATTATTATTTATATTATTGTTATTATTATTATTATTATTGTTAGTATTACTATTACTATTATTATTATTATTATTAATATTATTATTATTATTTTTACTATTGTTATTATTATTATTATTATTATTATTATTATAAATTATTATTTTTCACTTTATTTATCGTCCCTACGCTAGTGTTTGCCTTATTTACTTTTTTTTCGTTTTCATTACTTCGATTTAGGCCCGCATCAAGGATTTTATGTATTTCGGGGCAAGGCCAAATATTTTGAGGTCGGATATCTCGAGAACCATTTGGGGATAGGCAGAAATAAAGACAGTTTTTAGCGTATCCCAGTTTGGTCTATACGATGGGAAATAAAAATTCCGAAATGAAATTTTTAAAATTTTCCAACTTTGCCTTTGTATTTAAAATTATGCTTCACGGAGATAAAGAATACAGATAAACAATATATTCGGCGCGAAACGCCGAGAAAAATTTTATATTTTCCTCGTCTTAACTCAAATTTGGAGTTGTTTTGACTGGCCTATAAAGGCAAAAACTATAGCTGAGCATTGAATCTGGCGCATAGCGCCAGAATAAAAATTGTCATGTTTTTTCATGTGTAAAAAAATTTATTTTTTTCTAAAAAAATGAAAAAAAATTTTTTTTGGCAGTACTTTACACTCACTTCGCCAATTTCCCATTTCCCCATTAGGGGACCCTTGGGATAGACAAAAATTTCTTTTCTAATCCCGGGGGAGCACCCCCTACGCTCGTCTGATTACGGGCCTGCTTTGATTTATTTATAATAAGAGCCCATATTTGAATATTTCAGTGATCATAATTTAGGTGATACACACATACAATACAATGTTACTTTACAAGTGTCTGTACACTTAGCATACAAAATTCCCCCTAGAATTCAATTTATGAATTTGCTTGTTTTTTTTGCAATTTTCACCACGGTTTTTTTTTTGTACTCGGCAAAGATTTTTCCCGATGTACAAAGACTTTTCGGGACCGTCTTTGTACATGTACAAAGATTTTTGGGAAGCCAAAAATTGCGAAAAAAGGTCTAAAATTCGAAAAATTTCGGCGCTTCGCGCCGAAATGAGTAATTGTGTGTTCTATATATCTTTATAATGGCAGAAATTGCATTTCAAAAGTAAAAATGTCAAATTTTTCGGCGCTCCGCGCCGTTTTAAGACGATTCTTAGTGATTTTTGCCCTTAGAGACCCAGAAATTAGCTAAAACACACTACGAAAAGTCGAAGAACTCTGTTTTACCACACTAAAATCGCTGCTGTACCATATTATAGTACCCAAAAATTTTGTGTATACAAAATGTACAAAGATTTTTAGGAAGACAAAAACTGTAAAAAGATGTAAAATTCCCACAATTTTCGGCGCTTCGCTCCGAACTGATAAATTATTTGTCCTATATATCTTTAAAATGACAGAATTTGCATTAAGAATGGAAAAATGTCAGCATTTTTCGGCGCTTCGCGCCGTTTTCAGATAATTTTTAGTAATTTTTGGCGTCAGAAACCTAGAAATTAGCTAAAATACACTACCAAAGATCGAAAACCCTGTTTTACCACACTAAAATCGCTACTGTACTATATTATAGTACACAAAAATTTGCATGTACAAAATGTACAAAGACTTTTGGAGACCATCTTTGTACATGTACAAACGGACCTTGTACAAAAAAAAACACTGATTTTCACACATATGTACATACAATATTACCTTACAAGTGTTTGTACACTCAGCATACAAAACAATAGTGTTAATGTTTAAAGGAACTAATTAGGAAGTATGCTTTAAAAAACTAACTGATCCTTATAACGGTAATAATAATGATACGTCGTTGTATTATGCTACTTTACAACCAGCGCTCTAATGATTCATCGCACCGAAGTGATTAAAAATACGTTGAATCCCGTGTGGAAACCCTTCCGGCTCGCGGTCGGTAAAATGACAAACGGGAATTCGGACAGGTGCTTGTTTTAATTGCTTTACACCGATATTACGAGTAAACTAGCGTAGTTCTTAGGTATTTTACCCTCACTCAAATTTTGTGTATGAAATGTGCTTAAATATGTAAACGATGCCAGCAGCGTGTGCTAACGCCATTTGTTTACTCGCTAATTTAACGCGGTTTAAACGCCGAAAGCTAGTGACTGCATATGCATGCAATACACTCTACAAGCTGCACACGCATCACCATACCTGGGCGTGGGGGATTTGGGGGGTTTGCACCCCCAGGAACCAAAAGTACCCCCAGAAACCGAAATACCCTCCCCCAGAAATAAAAATACCATCCCCCAGAATTCAAATGTTCGAAAATTCTTTCTTTTTTTCGCAATTTTTTGATGCCAATGGATAGTGCTCGATAAGAAACG
This sequence comes from Mermis nigrescens, assembly GCA_036768485.1. NCBI lineage: Eukaryota > Metazoa > Nematoda > Enoplea > Mermithida > Mermithidae > Mermis > Mermis nigrescens. The sequence continues at coordinate 4,043,834 of JAVLUZ010000271.1, read as the reverse complement.
TTGAAAAATGGTGTTTTTCGCCATTCCACAATTTCAAGGCCATTTTTTGACCTTTGAAAGAATTTTGCATCCCCAGAACTTTTTGGTTTAAACATTTTTAAACAATGCAGCAGGCTTTAAATTTTGAATATTAATCAATGTTATGACATTAAGCTTCGGGGTTTAGTGTTTTTTAGGCCTTCCCTTATTACGAAATCTTTTGAGCTTTGACATAAAATAATGTTTTCCATAATTTTAATTCTTGCAGTTTCTCAAATAAACAGAATATTTGATCACTAAATTCGTTTTTTTGACAATTTCTCCTCGAGGTATCACTGAGTCTTCTTCGAATAAAAATATTGCCACAGACAGACATGTAACAGGGGAATGGAGGGATCCCCCACCCAAAGTTGGCCGTCCCCCGCATCCCCCCCCCCCCCCCGTTTTTGTAAACAAATTTAATTTTTGGGCCCTTTCTAGGCGTTTTTGGCCAAAAATTGAGGTTATTCACCCCCGCCAGTGATCGGACCGAGGCCTCGGCCTCGGCAAGCCTCGGCGTTTTTCGGAGCCTCGGCCTCGGCGCCGAGGGCGAAGCTGAAAAGTGCCGAGGCGCCGAGGGTTAAAATCAAATTTGAATAAGTTTAATATATCCGTTAAATATTAACTATTTAGAATGCATCTGCAGTACACACGCTGTTTCTTACCTATTGGCTTTTCTTATGGTTTTAGGCGCGTTCCCAGTTACACCAAGTTACATACAGCAAAGTGCCAATTGATATTCATATGATGACTAACTTTTATTTCTCATGCTCGCTACATGGTTCGGAAAGTACAGTGCAGAGAAAATAATCGTAATATTCAACACTTTATCTGACTAAAATAAATGTTTATATGTTTATTGTTGTTAGCCAGAATTCTGATTTTAATCTGATGAAGCAGATAATTCATCATCAAAATCCAGATCATCTGAATCAAAGTTAGCTTCATCCATTTTGCCTTGTTGTGCTATCGCATCATCGTCGTCGTCATCGTTTATCAGATTCTTTAAAGTAACACTATTATAAGGCCTCCGTGGCTTAGTGGTTAACGATCTAACTACAAGTTGCGGGCACGAGGTTCGAAACCACGCACTGTGTGTTCTTTCTTCGTGCAGTCGGCTAATTTTTCCAGCGGGACACTTACGTGATACCGCTGGTATTCAACAGGGCTCTTAAAGACTGCTGGTATAACTCGGTGAGATGATAATCTATTCCGCGGAGCACAATGGGCTTGTAGCCTGCGTGCTTGGGTCTCACAGGAGGTACCACCGCTACATCACCTAACACTATTATAACCAACTGCTGTGAGATTACGCTTTACAAAAAGGAGTTTTTGAACATTTGTCTGTCATTCATTCACTACAGCTTTTCTATTCTTCCACCGCATTGTCATGAATTATTTTTATTTTAGAGGTTTTGTGTATCAGTATCACTCATTAAGTATCCTACCGACCTTCCTGCATAGCATATATAGTTCCTATTTTAACCCTACGTAGTGCTCAGGCTCGTATACAGGGGGATTGGGGGAAAGTGCCCCTTTCGAAATAAAATATGAGAATAATCGCGAGAGACTTTTCGCGCTTCGCGTTGAATTTCACAATGATAATTTGTACAAGCAAAAGTGTCTTTTTGCTACATGGATCGGAAAGTACAGTCGCTACATGCAGAGGCGGATTTAAGGGGGCGGCCGCTCCCCATTGGCCAAAATATTTGGCGAGATAAAGAATGGATATGCAATTTGCAATGATTTTTGGTCGTCAGTGACCATAATTTCTCAAATTTTTCCGGCGCTGCGCGCCGGATGATACCTATTAATGACATTTATTTACTTTCTTGGCGACCTGGGCCCGGTTTCACCATAAGTTTACGACTCCTAAGAGTCCTACGACTTCCGTTTTACGGGAAAATCGGGTTTCACCATCTTTTTACAAGTTATGAATTACGACTACGAGTTATCAGTAACGAGCAACGGGTTAAGAGTTCGTATTACGAGGGTTTCACCAGGGTTTCCGTAGGACTCATAAAAACTCATTTTTTACGAGTACTTTTTGGACCTTTTTACGAGTACTCGTAATAAAATGTATATCTTTTCTGTTGCGTATGACATTCTTCGTTAGTCATTGTCTCTGTTTTAAACAGCATAATTATGTAATTAATTGCAGATTTTATGCCGCTCGATAGAAAAACATAGAAAGTGTTAAGAAATGTTTGGGATTTAGTCAACAAGAATTAATAAGCTTCTCAGAAAATTTACAACTTTAAATAAAAACGAAAATAATAATATTAGTAATAATAATAATGACGATAATAACAATAATAATAATAATAATAATAATACTAATAATAAGAATATTACTAATACTAATAATAATAATTATTATTATTATTATAATACTAATACTAATAATAATCATAATAATAATAATAATTATTATTATTATTATTATTATTATTATTATTATTATTATAAACGAAATCAATTAAATCAGATTCAGAGACGTTACGAAGCTAAAAGTATATCACAGCGTATTATTTCAATTTTCAAATTTAACAAATCATTCTTAGTTGTCATTAATACGTACATAAAATATGCAGTCGGCTCTTTTCCGAAGGAAGTGCGATGGAATTCTAATTTTCAGAAATCTAATCAAAAATGTCTGATTTCCGCAATTCATGAAAAAATGTCTAAGTGATTGTAATATTTTTCATAAAAAAGCTGCGAACATTACTAACAAGGGCTAAAGAAATAAAATTTCGAATTACTACTCAAGAATGCAGCTTAAGAATCGAATGTTATGGGATTTCTCTAAAAGATTTTTTGAAAAATATATTATTTTTTAATGCTAATCTTCTTACCCTTTACATGTGCTGCCAGTATATGTATTATTTAGGTGTGTGCACGAAAGTGAAACAAATTGAGAAAAAATAAACCAGAAAACTATTAAACGCACTAGTCTGTCACTTCTTTACGAGTCCTACGGACCTCTTTTTGATCCGTGATAATATTACAAAATTTACGAATCTTTCCACTCGTAACAATCGATCGTAATATCTGGTGAAACCGCCCAGCCGTTATTCGTGAAAAAACACTCGTGAAAAGTACTCGTAGAACTCGTAACTCGTAGCCCGTGGCTCGTAAATCTCAGTTTTTGGTGAAACGGAAATTTGTAGCACTCGTAGCCCGTACTCATGAAACCGTCACCCGTAACTCCTAACTCGTAGCTTTGTGGTGAAACCGGGCCCTGGAAGCCCTTTTCTGTTCATGTAGGTTTCAAAACAATTTTAACAGCAGAAACAGCTATTTTTGCATAGTTTTCTTCTATTTTCAATAAAAAAATTTCAATGTTTTGCATCAAATGCTATAAATATAGGAAATCAAGCAGTAAATCATGCTTCTAGACGTCTATCCGCCTTAATTTTGCGAATTTCTCGGCGCTTCGCGCCAGATTTTTGTTAAAGTCTTAGAAATTTAATGATTTTTTTGCACAAAATTGTCGAAAATTATAAAAATTTCAAGAAAAATATGACTTCAAAAGTGATTTTATGTAAAAGTATTCAATGTAAAACACCGAAAAATGCTATTTCGCGCGTTGAGGGCAAAATTTTGGACCTGTTTTTGACTTGTTTGGAAAAGTTTGTATACCGCCCCTCCCGCTACTGGATGGATCAGAAAATACAGTAATTCTCGCATTCGTCTGCTACCATAAAACGTTCAAAGACTCTTTTTTGTAAAGCACAATCTCAAAGCAGTTGGTTATAATAGTGTGACTTTAAAGAATCTGATAAAGGCTGACGACGACGATAACGCGATAGCACAACAAGGCGAAATAGATGAGGCTAACTTTGATTCAGATGATCTAGATTTCGATGATGAATTATCTGCTTCATCAGATTGAAATAAAAATTCTGGCCAACACCAATAAACATTTGTTTCAGTTCGATAAAGTGTTAAATATTACGATTATTCTCTAGCTCATGTACATATAAAATATTCTAAGAGTACTATTTATGGGTATAGGTATATAAGCTTGACCCTCGGCATTACCCTAAGCCTCGGCCTCGGCCTCGGCCGAGGCAAGGATTTTAAGTCGCCTCGGCCGAGGCCGAGGCCGAGGGTCCAAAAAGTACCCTCGGTCCGATCACTGACCCCCGCCCCTGAATAGGGCTAAGGACCTACCCGAAATTTCGAGCCATTACATGTATGACCGCATATTTGAATATTTTCCCACGTAAGTTACACGAGTTGATAAATTTAATATCCATTTCGCTGATCTCCTGATTAAAATATGCTGCAAGTTTTTCGGTAATATTTCTTGTGTAAAATTTAAATAGTTCAAGCTAACGATAGGCTCGACACGTTTCTTCTTAAATTTTTAAGTGTAAAGTAAATTCAGTTTTTACACAAAGCAATTCGACCTCCTTCAACAACTCTTTACAACTTTTGAATATTTTGACTTTACATTTCGTGCTTTGACGAGCGCATCGCTTTACAGTCCTCTTATTTTTGTTCCAGGACGCTCCGCTTCGACGTTTACGATTGGGATAACGATGGAGGGCAAGCGTACTGCTTACTGATAGCTATTTGGCCCCTTTTTCTATATTTTAACTCGGTTTCGTTCAGACACGACTTGATCGGGGTGTTTGAAACCCGAGTGTCCAAATTACGCCAGGCCGTTAATAGCAACTACACGGCTTTCGAAGTGAGCGATTACCTAGTTTACACCTCGCATTTTACGTTTTTCTACACTTTACACTTTGTACGCTTCACATTTTTTACGTCTTGCGCGCCTTGCTCCTGCTGGCACTTTACGTTTTTCCAGCGGTGTAATGGGCTCGCGACTTTACACTTTTACGCTTTACACGCTTGTTTTGTAAGGTTTGATAGTATTACTTTTTACGCGCTTTACACTGTTTTTGTCGCTCATGCGGAAACGTTAAATTTTACTAACACGTATGTATAATTGGGTAGCCGACGCAATTTAACGATGAAGTTATATCCGTTCTCGCTTAAAAAATATTACATACATAAATAATGAATTAATGAATAATTATAATGAATTATGAATTGCTTATCCTATTCTATTCATAATTATTTATTTTATTATAGGTGTGAACATACATTCACAGCATGGGAATTCTGTGGGGGTGAAAACCTAAAGTGCCTTTTTTGGGCCCAAAAATGGCCGGTACGCGTTAAAAAACATCGTTTTTTGGCGTTTCTAACGATACTCTATCCTTCTAGAGCATAAAATCATGAAAAAATTTCGGAAAAATCGAATAAATTGACCAATATATCGCTCAAAACATGAATATATGGCGCGATGCGCCGAAAAATTTAGCGATTTTGAGCAAATAGAATAGCCAAAAACCCTTAAAAAGACACTTTTTTACCAATTTTCAGGTAAGTTTAGGAAACTTATGAAAAATCGCCAATTCTGGGGGGTAAAAAATTTTTTGCGGGGGTGAAAACCCCTTCCCCGCCAAAACCCCCAAGTTATGTATGTATGGGTGCGAATGATGTAAACATAAATATATTCTACAAAACGCGGCCTATCTATTGAGCATATTCCGTCGACTGTGTTATAATATGCTAAGGGAATGCACCTAAATTTAGGGGTTGTGCGCAAAATTTTCAGTTTAGGTCATAATTGCGATATTTGAACTGAGAATCGACTTTTCCTGAATAGAAGATTGTTCGGAATTAGCTAAATTTTCATCGCAACGAATTTAATTTAAAAAAAAAAACAAAAGCGTAAATAAAATAAAGGCAGAAATAATGATTTTTTTTAATTAATTTAATTCGGATTTAAAGAGGAAAACAAAATGGCTTACGATTAGCCCAAAGTTAATAAAAGGCATAGTTTGTGATCACGCCTATGTTCACAGGTCCGTAA